>CAUYRH010150839.1:0-12912 GCA_963574655.1 Perodicticus potto
CCTGTAGTCCCAGCTACTTGGGAGGCGGAGGCAGGAGACTCGCTTGAGCCCAGGAATTGGAGATTGCTGTGAGCTGTGATGCCACAGCACTCTATCCAGGGTGACAGCTTGAGGCTCTGTCTCAAAAAAAAAAAAAAAAGATAGCAAAAACCCTCTTAGTGGGATGAGTTCCCTGGCTTTTCCCACATAGACCCCACGGGCTGAGAAAGGAGCTGTTTATGGGAGCAGCACGGCCTAAGCTGACCAGTAACTTACTTTGCATGGGAATTTTTTATTTTCTAAAAATCTAAGTCTTTTGTGTAGAACAATGATATTAAAACACCATAGGCAAGACTTCATGTTAAAGTCTTTATTTAGCCATAAGAAAGAAAAAATCATCATCGAGCACTGCATTCAAGAAGTCTAAAAGAAGGATCTAGTGACCGTACTGTGTCACAGAGAATGCTCTAGAAACTCGGTTCACCCCAAACCAGGCAAGTGGAGCTTATATCCAACATCTGGCTTATGTATAACTCATGAGACATTCAAGGTTCACTCTTTACTCTTGAGCTATTCAGTTTTCACAGGCAGAAGGATCACCTTTGTCCCTGCCCACAGGATAGTCACTTGGTGGGTAATCCCCTAGTGAGGTGGTTAAGAACACAGAATTTTCCAGGTACTGGTTCTGGGGCGACCCCACTTCAAAGTCCCTGCTGTCAGGTACACAGCTTAGTCTGAAGGAAGAGGCAGACATTAATCAAATCATCCCTCAAAAAGAAGGGGGAATTATAAAGCACTGTGAGAGCACTGAAGGAAGAAATAGGCTGCTATGAAAACACTCAGTAAAGGAAGCTGATTTGGTCTAGTGGGTTAGAGGAGCTGGGTTCTGAAGTATGAGTAGGAGTTCCCTGTGTGGGTCTAGCAGAGAGAGAGCACCTGTCAGGAGGAGCAGCACGTTGATTGGGAACAGCATGGCTAAAGCCCCAGGGTAGAGTGGAGTATCCAGAACGACATTCAGGTGAATTTTAAAAAACCAGACAAATAAAGGGGATATACACTACCCAGTTGGAGTATGGCTGAGCGTTCTTATTTTAAAGATATTTGTTTTAGCATTATAGCAAAGCGTGACATACACACAACAAAAAATGGTTTGGAGAGTCCTCCCGAGAAATTCAACAGCAGGAAATTAGTTTCCAGGAATACTTGGTATTTATGTCTCAGCTCCAGTGAATGAATGACAGCTCAGTGTTGCAGAAAAATACATTTTTTTTACCGAGAAAACGTTTTTTGCCCTTGAGGTAATAAGTAACACACAGTTGAAGAATGATTGTCTAACTTCCTTTCACAGAGAAGCCTTTCCGGAGAATCGGAGGAAATGATGGTAAGTTTGCTTTGATTATGATTTTGTTACAAAATGATTTTCCTGTTAACTATTACCTGGAAATCAATCCAGGTGTCTCCTTTGTCTTCATCGCTATTTACCTCACTTTCGAAATACTCCCTTGCCCAATTCTGCTTGGACGTGTTTCTGAAATCCAGCTTTGAAGGGTACAGTATTTTCAAACAGGAGAGAGGCCACCGGGAGCCGAAATGTCTTTTCTCTTTATTTTCTCAAGTTTTACCAACAGCACAGGTTTCATCCCTCCATATGTATTATTTATTCTGACTTAACCATTTTTATTTAAAATATGATGTCCAACAGCTTTGGAGAAGGAAAGAGTTGCTGTGAGAATACTTTTTTTCTTGAGACAGAGTCTCACTATGTCACCCTTGGTAGAGTGCTATGGCGTCACAGCTCACAGCAACCTCGTACTCTTGGGCTTAAGCGATTTTCTTGCCTCAGTCCCCCAAGTAGCTGGGACTACAGGTGCCCACCATAGTGCCCGGCTATTTTGTTGTTGTTGTTGCAGTTGTCATTGTTTTAGCAGGCCTGGGCAGGGTTCAAACCCACCATCCTGGGCGTATGTGCCCGGCACTCTACCCACTGAGCTACAGGTGCCACCTGCGGCTATTTTTTTGCTATAGTTGCCATTGTTGTTTAGCAGGCCCGGGCTAGGTTTGAACCTGGCAGCCCCGGTGTATGTGGCAAAGGCCCTAACCACCGAACTACAGGTGCCGAGCCTGTGAGAATACTCTACATCAAATGGCCCAGTTCCCTGAGAAGCTTCAAGTAGGCCTTTCTGTGGTAACAGAACAGCCCATGGAAGAGGTTATGTGGTGCTTTCTACACTGAGCAGACAGAAACTGCCAGAAGTGCCCACTTAGGTGGAAGGAAGCACACACCAAATTAGCCTGGATGTCACCTTCGCTGAGGCAAGCTGCCTGTTCATCAGCTGGAAGGTTTAATTTTGGCCCACAAAGTTTCAGGCATGACACGTTGGATTGAAATAAGCAATCCAAGAAAGAAAAAAAAGGAGAGAAAAAAAAATCTAATGAGTCCCATAGTTGCCACGGACTTGAAGAAGCTTGCAGGTCCCAGCTACTTCCTAAATGAAAGATGTGGGTTTTAGTGCCTTGCCTGGAACATCACTGGCAGCCTGTGATTTTCTTTCTTTCTTTTTTTTACTTTTTTTTGAGACAGAGTCTCAGTATGTCGCCCTCGGTAGAGTGCCGTGGCATCACAGCTCCCAGCAATCTCAAACTTTTGGACTTAAGCAATTCTCTTGCCTCAGACACCCAAGTAGCTGGGACTACAGGTGCCCGCTACACTGCCCGGCTATTTTTTGTTGCAGCTTTCAGTGTTGTCTGGCTGGCCTGGGCTAGGTTCAAACCTTCCACCCTTGTTGTATATGGCTGGCACCGTAACCAGTGTGCTACGGGCACTGAGCCTTCTTTTCCTTTTTTTTACATGTGGTTGCTTTAATTCAGCAGAGATGAGAAAAGAAGGTCCAGAGCCTTGGACCAACAGTCCTTTCTAATGCCCTCCCCATGATGAACGCTCATTGTGCAGACCTGCTGGTGTGCTCGTGGATGATATAATTGGGGGAGGAGGAAAAGACTGAAGATGAAGTAATAGATGAGGGGTTTGGGGGGGCCACGTGGGAGTTGGCACCACAGCACCCAGCTGCACCTCACTCTGAAGACACAGCCAGGGTCCCTGCCAAGCCCAACAGCACATATCCTTTCCCCACCTGTGGCCCTGCATTTAGCGTTATTTCCTGGGCGTCCTCAGTCAAACCTGACTTCCCACAACCATTTTCTACTTGTGTTCTAATTTTTGAAAGAATTATCTTTGATAGACTCCTTGAGCTAAAAAGGCATCTCAAGGTGTGTCTCAAAACAAGGGCAGACTGTGGGGTATTCTGGGAAGTCAAGAGGGTGCTTAGTGCACCTGAGTTACATACCTACCCAGGCCCAGATCGTTACCCACAAGGGAAGTGTGCCGCTGATCCCAAATCCTTAGTAACAAGTGACGTCAGTGAGCGGTAGTGAGGCTCTGTGTGGTCTCGCTGTCAGTCCAGCCGTGTTCTCCTGTCCATTTCAGGGAGACGTCGACCAAGTCACTCTGTACAGCTACAAGGTCCGCTCCACCATCACTTCTCGGGCGGCCACCACCATTATCCAAAGCAAAGTGGTGAACAACTCCCCCCAGCCTCAGAATGTCATGTTTGACGTCCAGATTCCCAAAGGAGCCTTCATTACCAACTTCTCCATGTGAGTAACCCCTGCGTGCAACCTGCAATTGTGCGCGCGCTGCTCACGGACTCACAGCCCTCGCTGTTAGGGTGGACTTCAGTGACCCGCTGTCCCAGTGATCTCCCCTGCAGAGCCGCGGGCCTGCTGGGTGATCAGAGGGTGGGTCCCAATGGTTCGTTTCTATTCAAAGTATCAGAATTAGTGAAGGATTTGCTTTTCATTTGTAACAAGTTACATCAAACTTTAGGCTATCTCTATGGTAACAACCTCCCACTTACTTGCATTTTAATATGCTTGGGGGGGGGGAAGTACATGGAATTGTTCTAGTTTACAGGAAGGCACATGTGAGGGTGTGTGAAGAAGGCCAGTGCCATCCACTATATGTCTCTGTAAGGAAAAGAAAAAGTTGAGGCCGGGCGTGGTGGCTCACGCCTGTAGTCCCAGCGCTGTGGGAGGCCGAGGCGGGTGGATTTCCTGAGCTCGGAGGGTTTGAGACCAGCATAAGCCTGAGTGAGCCAGAGTAAAAGACCCCGTCTCTACCAAAAGAAAAGAAGACGCCGGGCATTGTGGCGGGCCCCTGTAATCCCAGCTACTTGGGAGGCAACGGGCAAGAGAATCGCTAAAGGAAGAAAGGAAGAAAAAAAACAACTCCAAACTAAGAAGAGTGAAAGCCAGCTGAAATTAAAACCAAAAAAAAAAAAGTTGAGAATCACTGATTAAATGCAGTCACTATCCAGCTCCTGACTTCGTCTATCATCCCACAGACAGGGTTTCCTCCGGGCTTCTCTCATCTATTTCCTTAGTGATAAACTCATTACTTTCCACAGTTGACAGCCCTGCTAGAAGTATTTCTTATATTTAGTTTAAATATTTTCCATTTTCTATGCAATGACTTTAGTTCTACTCCCATAGAATTGAAAATAATCTCTACAAAAAAAAATAATCTCTACAAAATACATAGTGAAGAGCTCCTGGATGAAACAATGACATCATCTGAGTTTGGCTTCAAAAATCATTGAGGCAGGAAGTCTTAGCTGAGCATTGATAATGGTATAGCTGAGTGATGGGGTTTCATGGAAGTCCCTTTCATTATTCTGTTTTTGTATGTTTGAAAATTTCTATAATAAATAAAAAAAATTTTACACTACTCTGATACCTTTCACGTAGTAAAAGCCAGTTACCTTGCTCATTTGAAGGCTTTGTGCTACAAGGCTAAATACTTCCTGTTACTCCACCTGACTAGGGTTTCTCTGTGTCCTGAGCATCCAAGTGACTGTCCCAGGCCTGGGCCCAGGTGGCTGTCCCCAATGTGGGCTCCAGCTGGCTGTCCCCAGCCTGGGCTCCAGTTGGTCAATGTCTTTCTTGTGCTGGCTAGAACGGAGCCTGGTACCCCGTATCTAGTTTGACTATTTTTCATGAAGACATTAGGTTGAGCTACTTCTCATCTGCTTTTGCCTTTCATAGGTAATTTGTAATAAACATGAATAAATAAAATAAGAGGTCAAAACACCAGGCACTGTGGCTGCTAAGAACTGCCAATCCATGTTAATTATATTTTCTAAATAGAGTGAAGTAGGTAGGGGGAAAAAAGCATTAAGTGACTTTGGTGTCTTTGAATTGGCTCAAAAAACCACCACTCTTTTGGGTCAGCCTTTTCTAAAAAGCAAGAAGAAGAAAAAGGTTTTCTGTAGTTGAATTATACAACACCATTTCTAGGAATGACATTTAAAACTATTGTTAATAAATTCTGATTTTTAAACCACATAATCAGAACTTACTCATTCTGGGGCTATCTTCTTTCTTTTGTCTTCACCCTTTCCTTTCTTTGACGTTTCATTCCCTAGAAGATTTGAAGTGACAAAAGACAGGATAGGGAAGCGTACATTTATTTTGGAGGGATGAGACAGAGCTGAATGCATAACACCAGAGAAGAGGCTCAGTGCCCGTAGCACAGTGGTTACAGCACCAGCCACATGCACTGAGGGTGGCAGGTTCAAACCCGGCCCGGGCCAGCTAAACAACAATGACAACTGCAACAAAAATACAGCTGGGTGTTGTGGAAGGTGCCTGTAGTCCCAGCTACTTGGGAGGCTGAGGCAAGAGAATTGTTTAAGCCCAAAAGTTTGAGGTTGCAGTGAGCTGTGACGCCACGGCACTCTACTGAGGGCGACACAGTGAGACTTTGTCTCAAAAAAAAACAGAGAAGATAACTATTTTGTTTGTTTGTTTTTTAATTGTTTTTTATTAAATCATAACTTTGTACATTGATGCATTTATGGAGTTCAGGGTACTGCTTCAATATACAATGTGAAATGCTTACATTGAACTAAGTAACACCAACTCTTTAATCATCACAGTTCAAATCTTTCATGGGTGCTCATGCTGTTTACCCTCCTGACCTAATATTTTCTCAAATGCCTGACTTTTCAGGCCATCATGCTGGAGGGTAGTATTCAACAAGGCATTTGGGGGGACACAAGCCTTCAGTCCACTGCATTCTCCCAGGCTATGCCAAATTCTTTACTCACAGACAAATGTTCAACAAACCAAACATAATGAGACAATTCATGATTCATCAGTCACCTCGCCTAGTCACATTTGTCATTCAAAACGGATACTACACCTACGGTTCACCTTACAAGGGTACATGTGAAATTTACTAAGTGTAGAATATAAATGTCTTAACACAATAACTAAGAAAACGCTGCGAAGACTATGTTAACCAGCTTGATGAAAATATTTCCAAATGTATATAAAACCGGCACATTGTACCCCACAATTGCATTAATGTACACAGCTATGATTTAATAAAAAAGAAAACAGATACCCAGAAAGAACAACACTTAATCTGAAGGATAAAATTTGAAAATGAGGGAAAAGTTTAAACACAAACAAGATGGGAAGTTCTCAGGATGGGAGCCTGCCTAGCCCCCGCAGTCATACTGTCCAGTAAAGGGTGGGTTATTCAAATGTCTCTCCTTGTTTCTTTTTTCTACATTTCTGATTAATATGAGGGCACAACTGATTAGATTACAATGTTTGCATTTTTTTAGGTAGGGTCCCTGTTGTAGTTGTGCCCCTCACCCAGGAGCTGTGCCTTACACCCTTATATTGTACCCATCTTTATTTCCTATAGATGCAAAATGATCATAGATCCCCATTCATTAAATGAAGCCTGTTGGGTAGTTTTAGTTGTTTTGTTAAGACTGCTATTCTGACCAACAGGTGGCCTTTTGTCTTTTTCTAGGACCGTGGATGGCACGACCTTTAGGAGTTCCATTAGAGAGAAAACTGTGGGCAAAGCTCTCTACGCACAGGCAAGAGCCAAAGGCAAGATGGCGGGGCTGGTGAGGTAAGGGCTGGCTGAGTGGCACTCACCTCTGTCCAGATCAATGCTCCCGCTCTCATTCCATCCCTGCAGCGAACCAGCCTCCGACAGGCCCAGGATCTAAGCAAATGTCAACTCTCTTAGTCAGACACTAGAATGCAGCATTGCTGTTTCTATTTCCCTGAAGGCCACTCTTTACCCAATGGGTTTTGAATGGCCTTACATTGATTGTGTTGGTACCACCTGTCTTGCAAGTAGAGGAATGATCTGTAAATAAGCATTGGTTTTTCTAAAGAGTACAGAGAGGAACTCTAGAAATATTGGCGATCTTGTTACAAAACTTAGCATATATACGGAAGAAGAAGTCTGGAATTTGTTTCAGTGATTGAATCTGCCACATTTTTATGGGATGGGGCCTTTTAAGCATTAGGTACTTGGTTTGGATTTTATGGATTTATTTTTTTCTTTATGACCTTAAATGAGACGTTGGGAATGCCAAGGCATTCAAAAAGATGCCTCTTATGCATGAAACGACAAGGGATTTTCAAGTGTTTTAGTCCTTAACACTGTGTATATGCAATCTCCTGCCAAATCCTGCCTTGTTTTTTCCTTGATTGCCTCCTCTTCTACATACCCAAACTTACCTTTATTGCAAGTTTTTTCATTTGTTTACACAACAAAAATTCATCAAATGTCATCTGTTCTGTCAGAGGCAGCAACAACACAGAAACAGACACTGTCCAGCTCCTGCAGAGGACAGACAAGGAGCCAATAATATCCACCAATAATATCCACCATAATATCCACCAGTAGTGGGGCAAGTGCTAACACTGAGAGGGATTAAAACACCTTCTGACAGATCACTTGAGCTCAGGAGTTCGAGACCAGCCTGAGCAAGAGTGAGACACAGTCTCTACTAAAAATAGAAAAACTAGCTGGGCCTTGGGGCAGGTACCTATAGTCCCAGCTACTCAGAAGGCTGAGACAAGAGCATTGCTTGAACCCAGGACAGGAGTTTGAGAGTTTGAGGTTGCTGTGAGCTAAGATACCACTCTACGCAGGGCAACAGAGTGACACTCTGTCTAAAAAAAAAAAAAAAAAATCCAAGCAGAGGGACCACTTCTGATATTGCTTCAGTTGAATCTTTTATATTTACAAATCATTTTGCCATCTTTATCCATCATTTTCATCATGTCATCCATTCATTTATTCACTCCACAAATATTTGTAATAGAAACTCTTCTAAGCCCTGGAGATACTGCAGAGAGCTCAGAGCTCTCACTCTAGCCCACCCCCAGGTAAACACGGGCCTCACGGGGACTCTGCCTGAAGGTTTCCACCCGGCCGTGCTCCTTTGCCCTTCTGCAACTAAACATCCCATGCTGACTGTGCACGTGAACTCCCAGATCCCAAATGGGCTGATCATGTCCCAGCTTGCCTTGCTTATTCAATTTCATTTTTTTTAACTCATTCGTTATTTATCCAGGAATCACCCTCATTTGATAATCCTGCCGTTTTCTCTTTAAAACTGATAATGCCTCAAAATCTGTAATTACATTGGACTTGATATGTACAGTGAACCTATAGGATCTTACACTACAAATACATACTCAACATGATGAAATAATAGAATTCTTCTAAAAATAGAAAGAGGTGGGGGCAGCGCCTGTTGCTCAGTGGGTAGGGTGCCAGCCCCATATACAGAGGGTGGAGGGTTCGAACCTGGCCCCAGCCGAACTGCAACAAAAAATAGCTGGGTGTTGTGGCAGGCGCCTGTAGTCCCTGGCTACTTGGGAGGCTGAGGCAAGAGAATTGCCTAAGCCCAGGAGTTGGAGATTGCTGTAAGGTGTGATGCCACGGCACTCTACCAAGGGCAATAAAGTAAGACTCTGTCTCTAAAAAAAAAATAGATAGAGGTCAGGTACAGTGATTCATGCCTATACGTCCAACAATTTGGGAGACTGAGTGGGGAGGAGACTTGAGGCCAAGAGTTTGAGATCAGCCTGGGCAACATAATGAGACCCCATGTCTACAAAAAACAGAAAAATTAACTGGGAGTAATGGTGCAGCTGTAGTCTCAGCTACCTGGGAGGCCGAGGCAGGAGGATCAAGTGGGCTCAGAAGTTTGAAGTTGTGGTGAGCTATGATCACACCATTACACCACAGCCTGGGTGGCAGAGAAAGACTGTCTCTAAAAAAGTAAAAAAGTTAAATATTAAAATAATAAAGTAAAGGATTCCTACAGTGAGTCTCCAATGCAGCACAGGAATTGTGAGCTAACAGTGGAGTCAATCCTGGGTGTGAGTCCTGGTCCTAGAATTGACTAGCCGTGGGGCCTTGAGAAGGTTATTTATCTTTAATGAGCCTCATTTATTATCATATGAAAGATCAGGGTAATGACATGTCCCATCCTGGAGTAAGGGGCATTTTCTAGTGGCTTTTTGCAGATGACACTCAACTTAGTAGGCAGCTCTGGGAAGAGAAAGGTAGGAAGGAGAGTGAAGACCCTGGTGGGATTGGTTGGACGTGGTGCTGCATTTGCCCCCAGGGTATGTGCTACTCATTTCCATGAACTACTGAGAGGCTGGATGCCCAGGGAAGTATCCACACCCCCTGCCTAGGTTCTGGGTTGTGTAGCTAGTCGCACATACATCATGACTTCCATGGGGGGCTCTCACCTTCAGGAGCAAAGCTCTTGATATGGAGAACTTCAAAACAGAAGTGAACGTCCTTCCTGGAGCAAAGGTGCAGTTCGAACTCCACTACCAGGAAGCCAAGTGGAGGAAGCTGGGATCCTACGAACACAGGCTTTACCTGCAGCCGGGACGGCTGGCCAAACACTTGGAGGTGAGTGCGGATTTGTGGGGTGAACAGTGACCCCATCCTTTTAAGGTCCTTACCCCTGATTTATACTTTGTCCTCACTATTTGTGCTGTTTGATGCCACTCGACTCAGCAGGGTAGTCTTGTGCACTGAAAAGGTTGTGGGTTTGGAGCTGACCATGCCCTGTCCTTGCGGATTTCAGCCTCAGCTCTGCCCCTTAGCTGTGTCACAGCAGTTTCCTGGGGTAACAACGCAAACTGCACAGAACACAACAGAAACGTATTTTCTCAGAGAAGTCCAACATCAAGGCGCCCGCAGACCTACACTCCCTCCAGAGGGTCTGTGGGCGTCTATTCCTTGCTGACATCCCTCGATCTGCAGCCAGGTCACCCTGTCACTCCAGTCTCTTCCTCTGTGGTCACAGATCCTCCTCCCCAGAGCATCTCAGAGTCCACTCTGCCTTTCTCTTCTAAGAACACCTGTCACTGGATTTAGGGCCCACTGGCTAGTAAGGACAGAATGATCGCACCTCAAGATCCTTATTTGCATCTGCAAGAACCCTTTTCCCAAATAAAGTCATGCTCATGGGTTCCAGAGATTTGATGTAAACATTTCTTCAGGGAGTTGCCATGGTCCGACCCACAACAGTAATCTCCAGGTATACGTTATCCAGAGGCCCATGATCTCATCTGTACAAAGGATATTATAGCAGGGACTCACACCTGTAATCTCAACACTTTGGGAGGCCAAAGGAGGAGGATCACTTGAGACCAGGAGTTTGGGATCAGCTTGGACAACACAGCCAGACACCATCTCTACATAAGGATGCGATGATAGACTTTTATTCCTTCGTGGTAAGTGAGTCAGCCACACTTAGACTACAATGAGCATTCAAGACATGGCATTTATGACACCAGTTTTGTCAAGAACAACCAAAAGGGATTTCTCCCTGTTGAACTCTGTTCAAAGCAAGAAAACAGAAAGAATAAAAGGCCCAAGATGCGGGGAAAATGGTCTATTCTTGAAGAATCCTCACGGAGAAAATGCAGTGCAATCAACAGTGACTCGGCTTCTTTCCCGCCCAGGCAACATGACAGGTCTTAAAAATAAAAAGACTAGAATAGAATGAAGAAGGAGAATCAAATTCCAGGGAGATGAGGCCCAGAACAGGAGAAATGAACAGACATAAAGGGGTTACCATTTGTGATGAAATGAACCACAGCACAGGGAATTTATAAAACAACCCGCACAAGGGATTGTGGAGCCGGGCTGGGAAGACGCGAAGATGAGGAAAGCATCAGAGGACTGACCAGGGATTTCACTTTTCTTTTTTTTGAGACAGACCCTCACTCTTTCTCCCTGGGTAGATTGCCGTGGCCTCACAGCAACCTCAAACTCTTGGACTCAAGCAATCCCCTTGCCTCAGCCTCCTGAGTAGCTGAGACTACAGGCGCCCCCCACAACACCCTGCTAGTTTTTTCTATTTTTAGTAGAAACAGGTCTTGCTCTTGTTCAGTCTGGTCTTGAACGCCTGAGCTCAAGCAATCCACCTGCCTTGGCCTCCAGAGCGCTAGGATTACAGGCCTGGCTCTTGAGTTTTGATGCTTCAAGTCCTTTTCTTTCCCATCTCCAGGTAGACGTGTGGATTATTGAGCCTCAGGGAATACGATTTCTTCATGTTCCCGACACATTCGACGGCCATTTTGATGGAGTTCCGGTCATTTCTAAAGGACAGCAGAAGGTACCACAAGCGTTACGTGTCTTCCCCGGGACACACAGAACGACACTCCCAGTTATTTCATTCCATGTGACAACAGACTGTCCCTTCTGGAACCTCATTTTCCCTGGGTCATCTATTTGATCAGCAGTTAAGAGACAGTTTTCAAATGATACATGGTAGGTTTCCATCCGCCACAGCAAGGGCCGTTCAGCTTCCTGCCTTCATGGCCGGTGAGAACCATCTGTGACCCCTCTGGGGTCAAACTCCTCTAGGAACATTTCAGACTCTTTCCAGAGTCTGCTTCTTTTCCCTGGCCTAGTTTTTGAGATATATCTTTCAAGTCCTACATGCCAGTAACAAAGCCACCCAGACCAAGGAACTTTCTAAACTTGCCTTGGACCCTCCACCCAAGATGGTTCTTCCAGAAATGATCATCATCCCTTCCGGGGTGGGGGACGGGGAGAGGACAGTCATTGATCTCTGTTAAAAAGGCCTGAAACCTGGCAAGTGGTGCTGCCGGCTGGCAGACACTCCCCTCAAACGCCCTGGCTGTGTCCCTTCCACCAGGGCTGCAGCCCTGCGCCACTTCCCCTGGAAGGGATGTTGACGCCGCCGTTCCTTCCAGGCACACGTCTCCTTCAAGCCCACGGTCGAGCAGCAGAGGATATGCCCCAGCTGCCTGGAGACTGCGGTGGATGGGGAGCTGGTGGTGCTGTATGACGTGGACCGAGAAAAGAAGGCCGGCGAACTTGAGGTCAGCAAGACAGACGCCGGCACAACCGCCCAACTGGCAGGGAAAGGGCGGGCAGGTGGCCACCAACCCTGACCTCCTCACCACTCCTCTCTCGGTCCCCAGGACCCCCTCCTCACCTCCTGCACATCAGTCAGGACTTGACTCACAAACACCTCTGTCTGCCAGGTATTCAATGGGTATTTCGTCCACTTCTTTGCTCCTGAAAACCTGGACCCGATTCCCAAAAATATCCTCTTTGTCATTGACGTTAGCGGCTCCATGTGGGGCGTTAAAATGAAGCAGGTAAGCGCTCCCTCATTTGCAGGGGTATGTGGGCCGCTCCCTGACTTCTTGGGTACCTCCCTGAAATGTAACCAACCGTTCCATCTTCCTCCTCTTTGAGGGTGAAAATTCAGGGAGTGTGGAGGGTGTGAACTCTGTGTAAAGCTGTGGGAAGACTGTATGCTCACAGGACACAGCCCCCCTCAGTCACCCCTTCCACAGCTCACAGGACGCACACCCCCCTCAGTCACCCCTCCTTTCACAGCTCACAGGACACAACCCCCCTCAGTCACCCCTCCTTCCACAGCTCACAGGACGCACACCCCCCTCAGTCACCCCTCCTCGCACCGCTCTCACGAGGGACACCAACTTAGGTGCCCCATCCTGAAACATCGCACACGCGGCGGGGCG
>CAUYRH010150840.1:0-16963 GCA_963574655.1 Perodicticus potto
AACTTCTTTATAAAATGTGTAATATAGACAGAGGATCCAGTTGCTTAGCTGTAAGTCATTCCCTCAGCCCTTGGGCCTGGGAGGGTAGGTGATTTAAACAGACTGAAAGCATGTACCATGCCCAAGATAGATACATAAGAAGGCTATGTTAATTTTTTTTTCTGTAAGTGCATAGAATTCTGCCATGGACTAATTCTAAGAAGCAGCAAGTCTATAAATTTCCCTAAAATTATCAAGTAGCATTGATAATGCTCTAGAGAGCAGTTAGGGTTATAACCTACTAATGGTTTGCAAAATGGGTTTACTAAGTTATAACCAGCATTCTTTTTAATTTCTGTATTAGACACAGAACTTTTTTTTTTTGAGACAGAGTCTCAAGCTGTCATCCTGGGAAGAGTGCCGTGGCAACATTATAGCTCACAGCAACCTCCAACTCTTGGGCTCAAGCGGTCCTCTTGCCTCAGTTTTTTGTATTTTTGGTAAAGCAGGCTCTGGCTCTGGCTCAGGCTGGTCGCGAAACAGTGAGCTCAAGCAATCCACCTGCTTCAGCCTTCGAGAGTGCTGGGATTACTGGCATGAGCCACCGCACCCAATTCCAGCATTCTTTTTAAATAAAAGAACACAGCGCACAATATTTCACAATGACGATAACAGTAAATATGGTTTTAGTTACATGTATGTATGTATAAATGTTTGTGTGCTTGGTCATTAAATAAAATGCATTTTCACCTGTGACTTGTAGTTGCTGTTCTCAGAGTATCATTTTAGTATTAACACCTTTCTACACATTTGTATTCATAGGAGACTCAATGTTTCTTTTCACTTCATGCTACTACTTGTGACAAAGGAATTAACAGTTAATATGAATTTGACTTTTGGTTTACTTGAAATATTTTTTATTTCAGAGCACAGAGAAAGCCTATGTGCCTTATGGGTATTTAATACTCTAATACTATCTACTCTGACACTTGGACTCTTACAGCATTTAAATGGTTGGTTTAACCTCTACTCATAGAAAGATTGTGTTAAATCTTTTGCTTTTAAAATTATTTACTTTTATCTTTCTGGTCCAGTGTCAAAAAACTCCCACTTAGTTTAGCATTGTCTGAGGACTAAGTAGAGAGAGGCTATAGATAATATAGTTAGCATGACTGGGTGTTTGATGAGCTCTAGAAAAGAAAATGCCATTTTTCTTTGTCTGAGTAAATTTATCTTAAGGTTAATGGTTTAAGATGAATGAGTCACTGGCATTAACTTGTTCAGCTGTTTCTCCTGAAAAGAGACACTTCTTTGGTGATAGCATTGGTTAAGTTAGCACAGGTGAATTTTATAGACGCCATGAGCAATAGGGAATGGTTTCTTCCTCCAAGGGTTGTACATTTCAATTCATTGATGAAGAACTAATTCTTGAGTACTTCAGTACACTGAAATTTTTGGTACTCCAGGACTCTTATTTAAACTTTGAAGGAAGGTCATACAAGATACTGATTTAACTGATTTTCTCTGCTTACAAATTATATAAATGTATAAATCCTAGAAATATGAATATTTATTGTAAGATTTAAAATGTAGGATCCAACTGCTTCATTTGTCTTGAACAGTCATAGGCACGCTTCTTGCTTTGTCTTTGCATTGCATAGATTGTACAAATTGAGGCTGTTGGGTATAACGGCAGCTGTGACGTAAAGGCTCATTACCACATGATTGACATTTTGTTCTTTCCCCACGTCCCTGCTATAAAAATCTCATTAACATTTACGGCTTTTCCGTATATCTACCTATGAAAAAGTTCAAGGGGCGGCGCCTGTGGCTCAAAGGAATAGGGCACCAGCCCCATATGCCGGAGGTGGGGGGTTCAAACCCAGCCTCAGCCAAAAACTGAAAAAGTTCAAGAAGGTTGTTAGACAACTCCAGCCATATTTGATCTTCTTCCTCAATCCTATTTAATCCAAATGAAATTCTCTTTTCTTCCTAAATATCTTACAAACTGTCTATCTCTGTTTCCATGTTCACTACCCTAATATATTCTGTCATCATCTTTGCTTGCACTTCTGTGATATCTCTTGAGTGGTCTACATTTATTCCTCCCTCCTTAATCTTACTGCTTTGGGGTGATCTTTTAAAAATACAACTCTAATCTTAATTTTGAGTTCCTGATCTAAACGTCTGATATCTTATTGCCCTTAGAATTCAACCCCAAATCTTCAATCATAGTAGGTACTTATAGTATTTATTAACTGAGTGAATTTAACTTGTATTAATAGAGATACATATTTGGGACAAGATCTCTAACTTAAACTATGAGGGCTGATATTTCAACATGATTTTTAGAAGATAAATTAATGAAATTTATTTATGTTCTGACTTGTTCTGAAAAGTATTGGAAATGACTTCTACAAATGCATATAGTACAGTGGGATGAAGGCATAGAGAGAGAGTTAGCTGGCTCAGAAAAGATGATTGCACTGGAATCATGAACTTGGCTCTGTGGCACAGGTCAGATATTTGAGTCTTACATAGGAACCCAGAAAATCCATTTAACTGTGAGAAATTGTGAAATTATTCTGCTATAAGAACTTACTGTCTGTGTAAGGAAATTTCCTACTGTTGTAAAAGTACACACTGTTATAAATGCTCTGCTATGTTAGCGAAATGTCAGTCATAGCTGCCAGTCTTTGCTTATGTTATTGCTTAAGCAGTGACATAAGCATAGGCTTATGACCAGGATGTTAAGTTTGATGCTGATTCAAACTTAGTAATTGGATATATTTGAAAGTTAGCTGTTAAAGATATCAGCAAGCATATTAATTAGGAAATTCCCTGTTGTCATAAAATATACACAATCTGTCCATTATAAATGCTCTGCTGTACCTAAGAGATGGCAGTCATATTCACCAGCCTTGCTTTATGACCCAGACATTGCCAATGTTGATTCAAACTTAGTAATTGGATATTTTTAGAAGTTAGCTATCAAAGATACCAACAAGCACATTAATTACCCTAGTTTCTCCTACTTTATATCATGAGGCAGTATAAAAGTCCAAAAGTAATTTGGCTTTATTCCTTTGGAGGCAGATAATTGGCAACTTAGAAATAGGTTCTTATATGGTTAACAACTGAATTGGAGAGGCAGATGGGGAGCTAAGTAGGTGAATTAGACTTCAAGAAATCTTTCACTGGCTCGGCGCCTGTGGCTCAACGGGCTAGGGCGCCAGCCATGTGCACCTGGGCTGGCAGGTTCGAATCCAGCCCGGACCTGCCAAACAACAATGACGGCTGCAACCAAAAAATGGCCGGGCGTTGTGGTGAGCGCCTGTGGTCCCAGCTACTTGGGAGGCAGAGGCAGGAGACTCGCTTGAGCCCAGGAATTGGAGGTTGCTGTGAGCTGTGATGCCAAGGCACTCTATCCAGGATGACGGCTTAAGGCTCTGTCTCAAAAAAAAAAAAAAATAAATAAATCTTTCACTGATATATAATAGTAACTAAAAGCTCTGTGTGTGTGTGTGTGTGTGTGTGTGTAAAGTTAAATGGGACAGTGTACAATATGTGTCTTTCTGTTCAAGATTTGTATTGTTTCCTAATTCATTTTGTCTTTTTTTCTGTGTTTTTAAAAAGTGAGTCTGAGAATTATGGCATACCTACAGGCCAGAGATAAAGAGAGGAAGTGGGGATGTACCCCAGGCCTTTTAGTAAATTGTAGTACTTCACTAAACAAAACTGGTATTTGGGGGTAAATGATGAAAACATTTGCTAAGTGGTTTCCACTTGCAAAATATCCTCACTCTTATTCAACTTTTTCTTCTTTTTTACCTTTCTGAGTTGGAAATACAATTGGAATACATTTTTGGGGGGGTTTTTTTGTTTTTTTTTTTTTTGAGAGACAGTTTCACTTTGTTGCCCTCAGTAGAGTGCTGTGGTGTCACAGTTCACAGCAACCTCTAGCTCTTGGGCTTAGGTGATTCTCTTGCCTCAGCCTCCTGAGTAGCTGGGACTAGAGGTGCCTGCCACAGTGCCCAGCTATTTTGTTGTTGTTGCAGTTTGGCTGGGGCCGGATTCAAACCTGCCACCCTTGGTATATGGGGCCGGCGCTCTACTCATTGAGCCACAGGCACCGTCCCAAAGTTGGAGTACATTTTGAAGTCAAAACTTGTGACCCATTTCTTCAGGGTTGAAAGAAAAGAGCTAAATCAGTAGGAAACTTTTAGGAAAACAATGGAAATATGTAATTTCAAAAATTCATGTTCCACATATTTATTTTATTCTCAGATTAATATGAAGGTACAAACAGGTTATATGTAATTTCAAAAATTCATGTTCCACATATTTATTTTATTCTCAGATTAATATGAAGGTACAAACAGGTTACATTGTTTGTATTTGTCAGGTAAAGTCCAAGTTGTAGTTGAGCCCTTCACTCGGGGGGTGTGCTGTATATGTTCCACATATTTCAAGGAAAAATATGAGGAGATACAGTAATAATACTACAGAACTATTAAAATGTACAATTCATGTACAGTGATTTTACCAAAAGTGTTCTGTTTAACACATTGATGGTTAAGTCATCACGTTGTGTTATATGTAATCTATAAGGATACATTATTCTGACCAACTTAAATATGTTAATTGAATTTGCTTTATGTATTTTATTTATTTGATGAAACTTTACATTCATTTTTTAAGAAATTAGGCACCTCTTCATTTTGGCATTTGGTGAGCAATAGGAGAAAACCCAAGAGTGGATAGAATCATCAGTGCGAAGGTAATGCGAAGGTCATCATATCTTCTACCATAAGTGATGTAGAAGCAGCAAGATCTTATTTTCAGTGAAAGTGTTGAAGTGGCAGAAAGAAAATATCCCTCAGCTTTGCTGACACAAATTTTGTATTACAGGAGAACAAAAACGTCCAGGCTTTTAACTCAGTATTTCCCAAACTATGTTGCTCTGAATGCCTGACAACTAAAAGAAACTGTGAACCAAAAGGGTTCTATAATTACATAAGTTTGGAAAATGGTACATTCTTTTTTGGAAGTTTATAGTGCATATTAACCTTTTCCTAACATGAGCGGCCAGATTCCAAACATGTATAGCCAGAGCTCTTTTTTTCTCATAAAATCTCTTATAAAATTAATAACTCTTAGAATAGTCTTTTAAAGAAATGCTGGAAGTTTTGCCTCTCCTGAGAATGTAGAAAGTTGCAAGAGAACATTGCTCCCATCCTAACAATGAGAAATGTCTTGGTAACCTACAAAGTCACAACGTTTCTTGAGCCCATCAGACAGTTGAGGTCATAAAGCAATCAGATGAACTCAGATTCCAAAGAGAGACAAGCCCTTTGGGGAGAGAGAGGACACAGAAGCTATGTTACCTTTGGCAGCGCATATGAAGAAGAGAAATCCACCATAAAAGTGGTGAAGAAGAAAGTAATTAAGTTTTTTTTTTTTTTTTTGCAGTTTTTGGCCAGGGCTGGGCTTGAACCTGCCACCTCCCGGTATATGGGGCTGGTACCCTACTCCTTTGAGCTAAAGGCCCTGCCCAAGTAATTAGAATTTTAATGAATTTCTAAAGGCTGAATAGAGGCTAGTGTCTTCACAAGAGGAGTCTGCATTCACTTGCAAGTTTTTTTCCTATAGGCCTCCTAGGGCTAACAAAACAAAGTGTTGTTATATACTTTATAGGAATGCATATACAATGTTGGTCCCCATAATATAATACCATATGTGTGTATGTGTGTATTTTTAATTGTTGGGGATTCATTGAGGGTACAAGAAGCCAGGTTACACTGATTGCATTTGTTAGGTAAAGTCCCTCTTACAATTGTCTTGCCCCCAAAAGATGTGTCACACACTGAGACCCCATTCCCCCTTCCTCTTTCTATATTTTTATTGTACCTTTTCTGTGTTTTGATACACAAATACTTACCATTGTGTTACAATTTACTACAGTATTCAATACAGTAACATGCTGTATAGATTTATAGCCTAGGAGCCAAAGGCCATACCAGATAGCCTCGGTGTATGATAGCCACTACATCTAGGTTTGTTTACACTCTGATATTTACACAAAGACAAACTTATGTAACCACACGGCTCAGAACATATCCACATCATTAAGCAACACGTGACTGTGCTACAAATTGGAATGGCTTAAACAACAGAAACTTATTCCATTGCAGTTCTGGAGGCTACAAGTCCAAAACCAAGGAGTTAGCAGGGCCTGCTCCCACTGAAGGATCCGAGAAGGAATCTGCTCCCTGCCCCTCTTGGTTTCTGGCATTTGTTGACAATCCTTGGCATTGCTTGGCTTGTGGCAGCATGACTAAATCTCTGCCTCCATCTTCACATTGCTATCTTCCCTATGACTCTTTGCATCTGTTTTCTCTTTCTCTCTCTCCATAATTTTAAACTCTCTTATCTATTTTTAAATAGATCCAATGTGAATCTCTTTCACATTGTTGTGAAAGAGATATCTAGAACTTTTTTCATCGTGCGAAACAGAAACTCTTACCCCTTGAATAACTCCCCTTTCCTCCTCCACGCAGCCCCTGGCAACCACCATTCTACTCCTATTTCTAATAGATACCTGATATAAGTGGAATCATGCAATATTTGCCTTTTTGTGATTGATTTATTTCACTTAGTATAGTGTCCTTAAGGTTCATCTACATTGTAGCAAATGACAGAATTTCTATCCTTTTTAAGGCTGAATAATATGCCATTGAATAAATATATCAAATTTTCTTTGTTTAGGAGGAGGCTGCTGGATAATATGGTATTTCAATTTTTAGTTCTTTTCATGTTTTCTATAGCAGCTGTATCATTTTACATTTTCATCAATAGTGTACAAGATTCCAATTTCTCCACATCCTGCCAATACTTGTTATTTTATCTTTTTGATAGTGGCTACCCAAACAGTTATGAGGTGGTATCATTCTTGATTTGTTTTATTTTTGTTCTTGTTGTTTTTGAGACAGAGTCTCACTTTGTCACACTTGGTAGAGTGCCATGGGATCACAGCTCACAGCAACATCAAACTCTTTGGCTTAAGTGATTCTCTTGCCTCAGTCTCCCAAGTAGATGGGACTATAGGCGCCCACCACAACACCTGGCTATATTTTTGTTGCAGTCATTTTTGTTTAGCTGGCCCAGGCCAGGTTCGAACCCACCAGCCTTGGTGCATGTGGCTGGTGCTGTAACCACTGTGCTATGGGCACCAAGCCTTGTTTTGGTTTTTATTTCCCTAATTATTAGTGATGTTGAGGAACTTTTTATATGCTTGTTGGCTATTTGTATATGTTCTTTGGAGAAACGTCTGTTCAAGTCCTTTTCCCAATTTTTAATCAAGTTATTGTAGTTTTTGTTACTGAATTGTAAGAGATCTTTATATAGTCTGGATATTTTCTACAGTTCTCTAGGTTGCTTTTTGCCCTCTTTGATTATTTCATTTGCTGCATGGATGTTTGTAAGTTTGACATAGTCCCATTTGTCTATTTTTGCTTTTGTTGCCTGTAGTTTTGGTATCATGTTGTATCTAAAAAAATCATTGCCATATCCAGTGTCAGGAAGCTTATCCCCTATCTTGTCTTCTAGAACTGTTACAATTTCAGGTATTAAATTTAGGTTTTTAATCCATTTTGAGTTAATTTTTACATTAGGTTTATGGCAAGTGTCCAACTTCATTCTTTTGCATATGGATATTTAGTTTTCCTAATATCAATTGTTGAAGAGACTATCTTTTTCCCCTTTGTACAGCCTCAACACCCTTGTCAAAGATCATTTGATCATATACATTAGAGTTTATTCCTGAATAGTCTATTCTGTTCCTTTGGCAATGTCTGCTTCTCCCAGAACCATACTGTTTTGATTACCTCTAGCAATTTTTAGAGACAAGGTCCCGCTATTGTTCAGGCTGGCCTTGAACCTATGAGCTCAGTCAAGACGTTGAACAGACTCCTAGAGTGCTAGGATAAGAGGCATGGCCGATTTTTGTTTTTTTGACTTTTAATCCACAACTTTACTGAATTTGTTTTTTCTAATAGTTTTTTTGTGTGTGGAATCTTTAGGCCTTTCTACACATAAGATTCAGTCATCTGTGAACAGATGACTATCCAATTTGAATGCCTTTTATTTCTTTTTCTTGCCTAACTTCTCTGGATAGAACTTCCAGTACTATATTAAATAAAGTGATGAAAGTGGGCATCCTTGCCTTGTTCCTAATATTAAAGGGAAAGCTTTCAGTTTTTCAACATTGAGTGTGATGTTAACTGTGGGGTTTTCATTAATGGCCCTAATATAAATGTTGAGGTAATATCCTTCTATTCCTAGTTCGTTGGATGTTTTTATCATGAAAGGTGATGAAGTTTGTCAAATGCTTTTTCTGCATCAAATGAAATGATCATATAGTTTGGGGCCTTCACTGTGTTAATGTGATGGCTATAGTAATCCTGATTGGAAGTTGTTTCCTTTTAGCGTTTTGAACATATCATCCCAGTTCCTCTGGCTTGTGTTGTTTCTGCTGATTGATTTTCATATGTTGAGCCATCCACATATTCCAGGAATAATTTTCACTTGATCATAGTGTATAATTCTTTTAATGTGCCATTGGATTTGGTTTGCTAGTATTTTGTTGAGTTTTTCCCTAGTATTAAATAAGGATATTGATTAGTAGTTTTCTTTTCTTATAGTATCTTTGTCTGATTTTACTATCAGGTTAGTATTGGCCTCATAAAATGAGTTTGGAAGTATTACTTCCTCTTTTTTGAAAGAGTTAGAGAAAGATCAGTGATAATCCTTAAATGTTTGCTAAAATTGTCCAGTGAAACCATCTGGTTCTGGGCTTTTGTTTGTGCAAAGTATTTTATGACTAATTCATTCTTTGTACCAGTTATAGATGTTTTCAGAATTTTAATTTTTTCATGATTCAGTCTTAGTTTTATCTTTTTGGAAATGTATCAGTTTTTATAGGTTATCCCATTTGTTAGTGTATAATTCTTCATAGTAGTCTATTATGGTCCTTTTTATTTCTGTGGCATCAGAAGGCATTATAATGTCTACTTTCTCATTTCTGACTTTTGTCATTTGAATCTTCCCTATTTTTTTCCTTAGTCTAGCTAAGGCTTTGTCAATTTTCTTGATCTTTTAAAAAAATTCTTAGTTTCATTGAGTATTTTTTGTAGAGAAAGACATTCTTTGATTCCTTTCTCTTTTTTCTTTTGTGTGTCTTCTGTAGGCATTCTCTTCGTGTTTACAATAGAAATCACATAAAACATCTTATAGCCATAACAATCTATTCTAAACTGGTAGCAGCTTGATTTCTATCATATACAAAAACTCTACTTCTTTACACATACTTCCTACTACGTTATCAATGCCACAAATTACATCCTTTTTTACGCTTTGCATCCATTAATGTAATTTAATTTTTATGCTTTTATCTTTTAAATTCTACATCAGAATTAAAAATGATTTATATACCACCATTGCAGTATCACATGATTCTGTATTTGCCTACATAATTAACTTTACAAAGAGCCTTATATTTTTATATGTTTTCATGTTGTTGTCATGAAGTTGTCCTTTCAACTTAAAGGACTTCCTTTAGCATTTATCTTAAGGCAGATCTAGTGATGAACTCCCTCAGCTTTTAATTATCTGGGGTCTTTTGTTCATTTTTGAAGGAGAGTTTTTCTGGCTATAGTATTCTTGGTTGGGATTTTTTTTTCTTTTAGCATTTTGAGTGCATAATCCCACTTCCTCTGGCTAATAATGTTTCTGCTGATAAATCCAAGAATAATCTTATGAGAGCACTCTCTCCCTCTCTCTTTTTTTTCTTTTTATTGAGACAGAGTCTCACTTCATGGCCCTCAGTAGAGTGCTGTGGAGTCACAGCTCACAGCAACCTCAAACTCCTGGGCTTAAGCAATACTCTTGCCTCAGCCTCCCAAGTAGCTGGGACTACAGGTGCCCACCACAATGCCTGGTGATTTTTTGGTTGCAGTTGTCAATTGTTGTTTAGCTGGCCTGCCAGCTTCGGTGTATGTGGCAGGTGCCCTACTCACTGAGCTACAGGTGCTGAACCGAGAGCTCTCTTATATGTGACAAGTTGCTTATCTTTTGCTGCTTTCTTTCTTTCTTTCTTTCTTTCTTTCTTTCTTTCTTTCTTTCTTTCTTTCTTTCTTTTTTTTTGAGACAGAATCTCACTGTGTCACCTTGGGTAGAGTGCTGTGGCATCATAGCTCACAGCAACCTCAAACTCCTGGGCTCAAGCAATCCTCTTGCCTCAGCCTCCCAAATATCTGGGACTACCACTGTGCACTACCATTCCCAGCTAGTTTTTCTATTTTAGTAGAGATGGGGTCCTACTTTGCTCAACCTAATCTTGAACTCCTGAGCTCACACAGTCCACCTGCCTCAGCTTCTCAGAGTGCTAGGATTACAGGCTTGACCCACTGACTTGGCTCTTTTGCTGCTTTCAAGAGTATTTGTATAGCAAGGTGTTGTGGCAGACACCTGTAATCCCAGCTACTCGGGAGGCTGAGGCAAGAGGATCACCTAAGCCCAAGAGTTAGAGGTTGCTGTGAGCTGTGATGCCATTGCACTCTACCAAGGGCGACAGGATAACACTCTGTCTCAAAAAAAAAAAGGGAGTATTTGTGTTTGACTTTTTTTTTTTTTTTGTAGAGACAGAGTCTCACTTTATCACCCTCAGTAGAGTGCCGTGGCATCACACAGCTCACAGCAACCTCCAGCTCCTGGGCTTAGGCAATTCTCTTGCCTCAGCCTCCCAAGTAGCTGGGAATATAGGCGCCCGCCACGATGCCCGGCTATTGTTTTTGTTGTTGTTGTTGCAGTTCAGCCGGGGCTGGGTTTGAACCTGCCACCCTCAGTATGTGGGGCAGGTGCCTTACTAACTGAGCCACAGGCGCCACGCTGTGTTTGACTTTTGACAATTAAGTTATAAAGAGTCTCAGTGAGGGCCTCTTAGGGGTCATCCCAGTTGGAGTCCTTTAAGCTTATCGAATTTACATGTTCATTTCTTTCCTCATATTTGGGACATTTTGGTCCATTATTTCTTAGAATAAACTTTATCATTTTCTCTCTTTTCTTCTTCTGATAATCCCATTATGTGTATACAGTTATCTAGATGGTGTCCCATGAGTCCCTTAAGCAGTTTTCACTTTTCTTCATTCTTTTCACTTTTTGTTCCTCCTACTTACTAATTTTTAATGAGTTTGCTGAGTTTGTCTTCAATTTGATCAAATGTGGTATTGAACTCCTTTAGCGAATTTTTCAATTCAGTTTTCTTCAGGTCTTGAATTTCTGTTGGTTCTTTTAAAATAGTTTTTATTAGTTTATTGATACTCTCATTTTGTTCATGCATAATTTTCATGATTTTATTTATTTGTCTCGGTCCTTTTACAGTGTACTGAGTTTCTTTCTTTCTTTCTTCTTTTTTTTTTTTTTTGTAGAGACAGAGTCTCACTTTATCACCCTGGGTAGAGTGCCATGGCATCACACAGCTCACAGCAACCTCCAACTCCTGGACTTAGGCAATTCTCTTGCCTCAGCCTCCCGAGTAGCTGGGATTACAGGCGCCCGCGACAATGCCCGACTATTTTTCTGTTTTGCAGTTCTGCCGAGGCCAGTTTTGAACCTGCCACCTTCAGTATATGGGGCTGGTGCCCTACTTGATGAGCTACAGGCACTGCCCATACTGAGTTTCTTTAAGAGCATTATTTTAAATTTTTGTTTGGTAATTTATAGGCCTCCATTTCTTTAGGGTTAGTTTTCTTGAGATTTATTTTGTTCCTTTGGTTAAGCCATGTTTTCCTACTTTTGTTTAGTTTGTTTATGTGCCTGTTATTTTTAGCTGGGAGTTGCACACTTAAAAAAATAGCCAATCTCTCCCAGTCATATGAACCAGTTTTAAAAAAGGAAAACTTTCAGCCTTATTGTAGATTCTTAGGGCCTCTCAAACCATTTTTAGTGATGTATCTCCTCTAGATTGTGCATGTAATTTTCCAATTAGAGGGGTTTACTGGTTTTATTTTCAGGAACTTGTTCTCCTCTGGTGTTAATGCTGGTTCTCTGGTGTTGCAACAAGTTGATGAGCTTTCTTTTATTTTCAGCAGCTCCTAAGCATCCAAAGTTGCCAGTTCTGTCAGTGTGCTAAGTCAGACAAGACAGAAACCAGTCTGTTGGGCAATCCTTTGAAAAGCTGGAATGTTAAATATACTTTCATTCTTGTCTTTTCTTCATAAGGGAAAAACCATGACTTGGGCATTTTCTCCCATTTGCACTAAGCACTAATGTTGTCTGTCTTCAGTACTGCAGGTTTTCAGGTGCTACAGACAGCTGCTGAACTATCCTCTGTTTGTAGCAGTCCCCCAGCGTCCAAAGTATGCTGGTCCTATCAGCTTTCCACATTAGGTGGGGCAGTAACAATCCCTTGGGCAGTCCCCCCAAAAGCTGGAACTTTTTTTTTTACATTTTATTTTATTATTTATTTGTTTGTTTATTTATTTACTTTGAGACACAGTCTCACTTTGTCACCCTGGGTAGAAGGCCATGGTATCATAGCTCCCAGCAACCTGGAAACTCCTGGACTGAAGCGATCCTCCTGTCTCAGCCTCCTAAGTAACCAGGACCACAGGCACCCTCCACAACACCTGATCAGTTTCTTTTTTCTATTGTTAGTGGTGATGGGGTCTCACTCTTGCTTAGGCTGGTCTTGAGCTCCTGAGCTCAAGCAATCCACCACCTTTGCCTCCCAAAGTGCTAGGATTATATGCATGAGCCACTGCACCTCATAAAAGCTGGAACATTCCACTCTTTCTATCCCTTTTGATGAAGAAGATGCAAATTGGGTGTTTACTATTCTTGGCTTTGAGCTTGCCTAAGGTTCTACAACTTCTTAATTGGTTTCTGGAGTTCTCATAAAAGCTTTTTTGACCATATGTTGTTGTATAGTCAGTATCTCTGGGGAGAAATAAGCTGTGGGGTTTTATATTCTGCCATGTTTTCTCTTCTTACAAGAATGCCCACATCACTCCAGCACGGCCTATTTCTAAATAAGGTCACACTGACAGGCACCAGGGGTTATGACTTTAACTTATCTTTTGGGGGGACATAAATGAAACTATAACAGCTTCCAGTACTGCTCATGAAAAGATTGCAGGTAAGACAACAGATTGAAGAGCTCCATTCTTTAGTGATACATAGATATAAAACCTGCCTACTTTACCAGTCATTCTCTTTTTTTTTTTTCGTTTTTTTTTTTTATAGAGACAAAGTCTCACTTTATCGCCCTCGGTAGAGTGCCATGGCATCACACAGCTCACAGCAAACTCCAACTCCTGGGCTTAGATGATTCTCTTGCCTCAGCCTCCCAAGGGACTACAGGCGCCTGCCACAATACCCGGCTATTTTTTTGTTTTTGCAGTTCGGCCGAGGCCGGGTTTGAACCCGCCACCTTCAGTATATGGGTCTGGTGCCCTACTCGTTGAGCCACAGGCACCGCCCAGTCATTCTCTTATACGAAGCAAAAACTAAGCCACTATAACCCATTCATTGCACACTAGGGTGCCTCAGCACAACAGTTAAGAAGCTTTGCCAGGGAGTATGCCTGGGTCCAAGGACCATAAATTGAGAACCACTGTATTGGAAAAATCATGGGGGGAAATATGGAAACACATAATGAAAATAACAAAATCATATATCCTTTCCTCCAAGTATCATTCCTTTGGGAATGCCTTCTAAAGAAAAATTTTTAAAAGGCAAAAATATTGCCTGGGAGGTAAATATTGGTTATAGCTACATGCTTCAGCCCTTCTAGATAATACCAAATTGCATGGTGGTAGTAATTATTCCTTTTAACTGACATGTAAAGTGCTTGTATCAATTTATATTCCCTGAATATATATTTAAAAGGTAAATTTGCAAGTATGTTAGATGAATGTAAAACTTTAATACTATATGTTGATATACTTTCTGAATTGCATAATAAACAAAAATAAGAAACCGAAAATTAGAAAAATGTTGAGTTAAACAAGTTTTATAAGCCTTTTTTCACAAAAGCATTTTTTTCACAAAAATAAATAGTATGCTTGTATGGATGATAAATACCTAGTTTAGAATAGTGATTGATAGTGATTGAAATATTAGAGAGGACAATGTGAAGTTGGAAATCTACAGAGGATGTTTGAAAAGTTTTGGAAAATATCTAATACAATCATGAAAGACTGAAAGTAGTAGTAGGAAAAAGTAAATTATTATAAACTTACCTATAACCACAATTAGGAAGCTCTTTGAACTCTTATGCAGCTCCAGAGACTGGCTACTTTTGTTTGTTTGTTTGTTTGTTTGCTTATTTATTTATTTAGAGACAGCATCTCACTTTGTCACCCTGGTAGAGTGCTGTGGCATCACAGCTCACAGCAACCTCAAGCTCTTGGGCTTAGGTGATCCTCTTGCCACAGCCTCCCGAGTAACTGGGACCACAGGCGCCTGCACAATGCCCAGTTATTTTTTTTTGTTGCAGTTTGGCCAGGGCCAGATTCGAACCAGCCACCCTCAGTATATGGGCCCAGTGCCCTACTCACTGAGCCACAGGCACTGCCTGAGACTGGCTACTTTCTTTACTGGTCTCTCATGACCTCTGAACCCAATTAAGGAGGAATGACATTACTGAATTTGTCAATCACTGTATAATAGGAAATGCTGCTATGGGTGTGCCCTGGTTTGGGGCATGGGTCCCTAGGTTAGGGAGCAGTATGTATTGGTAAGAAACATTCTCAGAAGTAGAGTAAAGCTTTTCCCAAGAGACATAATCCTCAACCCACTGAAGTTTGCCCCTGCATAGTTTCCTGTGGATCCCTGTTGCCTAGCATTGTAATTATTAAATTTCTGACTATTTTACTAGACTTTTGGTTCTTCAAGCACTCATTCTTTGGCACATAGGTGCTGAGTAAATGTTTGTGGAATAAATGCAAGTGAGTGCCTCTTCCAAGAGATGGAATAAAATTAGTAAAAGTATGTAATTATACTTCAATATGTGAAAATTTGATCAAATGGGATTTTTAAAATAACTGAAGGATATATTACACATTAGAATAATAGTCCTCAAACTTTAGTGTTCATCAGGATCACAACAGAGTAGTAATTTAACAAAGAGGAGAGAGAGGGGAAAAGAAAGAGACTGTATTTTAACAAAATCAGATTGCTGGGCTTTGCCCTGGAGTTTTTGAGGCAGTAGGTCTGTGGGGCCTGAGAGTTTGCATTTCTTACCTGTTCCAAGAAGATACTGATGCTGTTGGTCCAAGGACCATAAATTGGGAACCACTGTATTGGAAATATCATGGAGGAAAATATGGAAGCACATAATGAAAATAACAAAATCACATATCCTTTTCCTCCAAGTATTATTCCTTTGGGAATGCCTCCTAAAGAAAAAAAAATTTTTTTAACTCTTGGGCTTAAGCAATTCTTTTGCCACAGCCTCCCGAGTAACTGGGACTACCGGCACCCGCCACAATGCCCAGCTATTTTTTGGTTGCAGTTGTCGTCGTTTAGCAGGCCCGAGCCAGGCTCAAACCTGCCAGCCTCAGTGTATGTGGCCGGCATCCTATTCACTGAGCTACGGGCGCCGAGTCAAGAAAAATTTTTAAAAGTCAAATTATTTAATAATAACCCAAACAAATTTGTTATTATGCTGTACTGCAAATGGGATATTAACCACCTTTATTGACTAAGGCTCTAATCTGTGAAGTGGGGGTTATAGTATATCTTTAAACTAAAAATATCTCACAGAATTGTGAGGATTAAATTATTAAGTATTCAGAATCATGCTTGGCTTAATACCTGTTACTATATTGTATTTTGGATTAATATATATAAAAAATAACCACCCAAAAGAAAAAAGACCAGAAGGTATCAGTTTGGGAGACATTAGGATATAGGAGGTCAAGAAGAGAAAGCCTTGAATAAAAAGGTCACCAAATATATTTTCCCTTACTTGCAAAAATGAAGTTGTATTTTAGAAGACAAAAAGCTTCTTGATTTTGCATTTGAGAATATACTGTTTGTCTAATCTTGGAAGCTAAGTAGGGTTGGGCCTATTTAGTACTTGGATGGGAGGATTTACTGTTTGATAAATAGCTTCACATAAAATTCTTGAAAATACTTTCTAATGGGATTTTTTTGGTTATAAATTTATTTGAGTCAAAATATATATATATAAAAATGAAAGGAGATGTTCTTGAAATTTCATCCCTCAGCCCCTGAGATGCCAACATTTTTATTAATATCCTTTGAGACATCTCTCTGTATTGTATAGGTTTTAAAGTATTTTGGGAAGTAAAAGTTAAGAAATAATGATAAATTCTTTATTTTAAATGTTTTATTAATATATTTAAAATAGTCTTATCAAAAGTTTTTTTTTTTCTTTCTTTTGTTTGACCAGATGGGAGTAGGGAGGTAGCAATGGAAGAGAGAAATCTTTGGGAAAAAGCAATTTGATTACTTACTTTTTTTCCTCCCTTCCTGTCCTCAACCACTACATTTTTATTCTAGCTTTATTTGAAAAATCAGAGTTTTGGTTCTACTAGGAATTAGTATCCTATTTATTGTGCTTTCCTAAACCAGAGGAAATAGGGACAGGACGCATTATAAGCTTGGACAGGAGAGGCAATGACTAGGCCTTTAATTTGATTCTATTAATATAATTAGTGTGATGGCATATTAATGATTTAAAATTTTTTGTTAGGCTCGGCACCTGTGGCTCAAGTGGCTAAGGCGCCAGCCACATACACCTGAGCTGGTGGGTTCGAACCCAGCCCAGGCCCACCAAACAACAATGATGGCTGCAACCAAAAAATAGCTGGGTGTTGTGGCGGGTGCCTGTAGTCCCAGCTACTTGGGAGGCGGAAGCAGGAGAATCGCTTGAGCCCAGGAGTTGGAGGTTGCTGTT
>CAUYRH010150841.1:0-10116 GCA_963574655.1 Perodicticus potto
TCTCCGACATTCTAGAAGCATCCAGGGTGTGGACCGCCCACCTAACCCCCTCTCCGACATTCTAGAAGCATCCAGGGTGTGGACCGCCCACCTAACCCCCTCTCCGACATTCTAGAAGCATCCAGGGTGTGGACAGCCCACCTAACCCCCCTCCGACATTCTAGGAGCGTCCAGAGTGTGGACTGCCTACCTAACCCCCTCTCCAACATTCTAGAAGCATCCAGAGTGTGGACTGCCCACCTAACTCCCACACCAACAGTTTTAGCCTCCTGTAATGTGCCAGGAACTACAGGTCTCCTAGTCTTGTTTAGCAGCATCAAAGCCTTTTGCAGATAAGTAAAGTTCAGCCGTTGAACTTTACTTATTTAGAGCTCTCTCTATGAGCTCCTAGAAGGAACTTAACCATGTCCCCTGCAGAGAAGGCCACCAGGAAAGGCCTGCTGACCTGGGCAGTGAGGCTCACCCACGAGGGAGGAAGGGCCCCTTGTCCCAGACACTCGACGTAGGTGGCAGCACGAGGACCTGGATGCACAGTCTGGAAATGAGTCCCAGAGGCAGAGGACTCCTGTCCCACATCACACACTAGACAGAGCCACGCTTGCCTGAGTGATTCTAGAAACTTCCTGAAGATTTGTCTCTATAAAGAGCTGAGTATTATCTTCTTACATCAGAGACACGGGTAAGTGTGAGCTTGTGCTTTGGACCCTCTTCAGCTCACTGTGTCTAATAAGCACCCTAGAACCATGAAGAGAACTCTGAACTCAAAGCTGAGCCGCAGCCAAGTCCTTCTAGGGGTCAGGTGAGGCTCCCCTGGGAAAATGGAAAACCCTACAGGAAATGGGTAACTTTCTAGAAGAAAGAAACCCAAATCAAGGCCCGGCATGGTGGCTCACGCCTGGAATCCCAGCACTCTGGGAGGCAGAGGTGGGTGGACTGCTTGAGCTCACGAGTTTGAGACCAGCCTGAGCAAAAGAGGACCCCCCCATCTCTACTAAAAGTAGAAAAACTGAGGCAAGCGGATCACTTGAGCTCAAGAGTTGAAGGTTGCTGTAAGCTATGATGCCACGGCACTCTACCCAGGGCAACAGTTTGCGACTCTGTCTCAAAAAAAAAAAAAAGAAAGAAAAGAAAAGAAACCCAAACCAAGTATGATCTTACAAGAAATAGAGAACCCATGCAGAGAAATAGGCAGGAAAGAAACTGAGAAAGTTGTTACAACTACTAGAAGGTAAAGGCGCTGGGTCCAGATGGTCTCGCAGGGATGCACCAAGCTTGGAAGGGGCAGTGAACTTCAGCCACACAAACTGTCCCAGAGCAGAGGAGGCAGGCCTGCCAGTAGAGTCCCCAAAACTAACAGAATTCACGCCAGAGCCTCACAAATGCAGCCCCCAAATAAAATCACAGTGGCAACAAGCTCCAGTGTCATATGAAATGCATACTACCCTGCAATCAATTTCAGATTTGAGGAGGGAATAAAAACATCTCACTATCAAGAAATCTATTAATTCACCAAATTCGTAAGTCAAAGAAGAAAAACAGCTCAGTCTTCTCAAAAGGCATCTGACAAACTCAGCACTGATGCTCTGTTGTGTAAAACCCTGAAGAATCAGGGGAGATAGGTGCCCCAAACATAAGTACGTGCATGAAAGCCAGCACCCTCCTGACACTGAGACACGGCAGCACCCCAGAGATATCAGGGTGCAGAGCACAGTGTGCTCCCCTTCTGGCCAGCAGCACAGACACACATCTCACAGAGGCCGGCAGAATGGTATTGACCCAACCACACAAAAATCCCCAAACACCTAGTGAGCAGGAGGGGGTTCAGGGGAGGGGTCCCTCTCCCTGCATGAGCTTTGATAATCTTTGTCTGTTTGGAATTTGGGGGAAGTGAGTGTTAGGAATGAACTGTGTCCCCTTAAAACTCATATGTTGAAGACGTAACTCCCAGGGTGACTATAGGATCTAGAGACAAGGCCTATGGGAGGTGACTAAGGTTCTGTGAGGTCAGAGGGTGAGTCCCCAATCCAGAAGGACTTGTGTCCTTATAAGAAGAGGAGGAGACTCAGGACCCCTCCCTCCCTCTGCCCTGTAAGGTGTCCCCAGAGGGCGGCCGTGGGGGCAGGAGCGGCTGTCTGCCAGGCCGGGAAGAGCCCTCACCAGAAACCAGCCCTGCGGTGCCTGACCTCTCACTTCCAGTCGCAGGAGGTGCGAAAACAAAGTTCTGCTGGGTGTGTTGTCACGGCAGCCCTGCCCACTACCACACAGCATCGCTCCTTCTCATACTAACCAAAGCTCATTTTAAAAGCAAAAGCCCTAAGAATACAGCAGCAGCCCCCATGGATCACACACCCTTCACCAGCACACACATTAACACCACGCATGTCACCAGCACCCTCGTTACCACCATGCTTGTCACCAGCACACGTGTCACCAGCACCCTCGTTACCACCATGCTTGTCACCAGCACGCACGTTGAGTTTGATGTGAGGAACAGGCAGCAAGAGCCGCGGCCGGTCGCTGTGCCGGGGCCGTGGGTACAGCGGCTGTGTGAAGTCTCCCAGGAGCTCCCGCAGCACCTGGGCCACGTGGTGCATCTGCAGGCGGGGTGCGGCGGGTGCACAGGCCAGGCGCTCGGGCTCCTCAGCCAGCACCTTCTGCAGCTTGCAGTGGAACAGGCAGGACGGCTCCAGGTTCTCGTATAGGTAGAGCAAGGTGTCCCAGGTCACGAACTCCTTCAGCCGCACCCCGCTCTCCAAGAAGAGCTTCACAAACTCAGGTTTGTTGGAGATGAGGGCGGCGGTCATCGTGGGGTGCAGATCTGAAGGCTGAGAGTGAGTGCTGTGGGGGTGTGACCGCTGCCTGTGGTCATCGCCCCACATTATCCTGATCTCAAAGACCCTGCAGGCGACGGGAGGATGAAACCTGCCTGGGTCACCCACCACCGAGGGAGGACCGGGATCGGGGGCTAGGCACCCCAGGCCTACCCTGGCTTCCACGGCACGATGCTCATGGGCCCGGCAAGTCCCTTGATGGGGTACCCCCAAAAGCCCTACCTTCCACTGCCACTCGTCTGTGAAGATCTCGCTGCGGGCGATGTCCACGCGGTTCCATGCTACTGCCAGCTTCAGCTGGTGGTCCCAGTTCTCCCGGCCAAAGTGATCTTGGCTCCGAGACGCTGCAGGTGGAAATGCTCGTGGGGCCTCGACTCGGGGCTCGAAGCCAATTCCCCTTGGCGCCCACTGACTCAGAAGTCAAGTGAAATAAGCTTTCTGTATACTCTGGATGTCAATTCCATATCAAATATATGACCTCACATATTTTCTCTCTTTCTATAAGTTGCTTTTTTATTCTGTTGATAGTACCTTTTAATGCATGAAAGTTTTAAATTTTCATAAAGTCTAACCTGTCTATTATTTCTTTTGCTTCCCATTTTTATTTTATTTATTTATTTATTTATTTATTTTTGTCATTGCACTTTGGCCGGGGCCGGGTTTGAACCCGCCACCCTCAGCATATGGGGCCAGCGCCCTACTCACTGAGCCACAGGTGCTGCCCATTTTCCTTCCCCTTTTTAGTGTCATATCCAAGAAACCACTGTCCAATCCAATGTCAAGATGCTGTTGCCATATGCTTTCTTCTGAGTTTTATAGTTTCAGGTCTCACGCTTAGGTCTTCAATCTACTTTGAGTTAATTTTCGTCTGTGGTGTTAGGTGAAGGTCTCATGTCACTCTTGTGCATGTGGATAGCCAGTTTCCCACTGCCATTTGTTGGAAAGACTGTGCAGAGGGATTTTGGCAGCCTGATCCGTCACGTGACCACTCTGTGAGGGTTTGTTCCCAGGCTACCCCATCCGTCTCCAAATGCGTCTTCCCACCAGGACCAGGCAGTCTGGATTACCCAGCTTCCAAGTCAGTCTCGACGTCAGGAGGTGGTGAGTCCTTGGCTTTATTCTTCCTCGTCAAGATTGTTTTGGCTATTTGGTGTTCCTGAGATTCGATATGAATTTTAGGGTGGGCTTTTCTATGTCTGCAAAATCTGTCATCGGGTTTGTGTGGATTGCCTTAGAATCTGTAGATCACCTCGGGTGGTGTGGACGTCTTAATAGCAGTGAGTCTCCGATCCACGGCCGTGAGAAACGTGAGCTGTGTGTTCATTGCCCTGCCATCTGCAATTTCTTTCATCAGTGTTCCCTAGTTTCCATGTTTTCTTTCACCTTCTTGGTTAATTCCTCAATACCAATTTTTGATGTTGTTCCAAATGGAATTGTCTCCATAACTTCCTTTTCAGATTATTCATCTCTCGTACATAGATTTTGTATGTTGACTTCGTAGCCTGCTACTTTGCTGTATTCACTCATTTGTTCTAACAGTTTTTTTGTAGAATCTTTAGGTTTTCTGCATAGAAGATCATGTCTTCTATGAATAGACATAATTTTACTTTCTGTGAATAGACATAATTTTACTTCTTCCTTTATAATTTGTAAGCCTTTTACTTCTTTTTCTTGCCTATTTTCTCTGGCTGGAACTTCCAGTACCACGTAGAATAGAAGTGATGGAAGTTGGCATCCTGGCTGCGTGTCTGATCCCAGAGGAAAAGCTTCCAGTCTCTCACCATCAAGTGCACTGTTCACTATGAGTTTTCATATATGGCTTTTATGATCAGGGAATAGTTTCCTTCTATTCCTAGTTAGTTGAGTTTTTTTACCACAGAAGGGTGTCTACTTTTGCACCAAGATGTTTATGTGGGCTTTCTCATCATTCTGTAAGTGTGGTGTCACGGTGTCACATTGATTGACTTTCATATATGGGACATCCTGGCATCAAGAGTAAATCTCACCTGGTCATGGGGCACAGTGCTGTTCACACGCCCCAGAATACTGCATGCCGGTGTTTAGTTGAGGACTTCCCATCAATGTTCATAAGGGACATTGGTATATAGATTTCTTTCCTGACAGTGTCTTTGGCTTTGGTATCAGGAAAATGCTGGCTCTGTAGAATGAGATGGAAGTTTTCCCTCCTCTAACTGTTTTTGGCAAAAGAAGAACTGGTGCTTGTTCTCTGAAATGTTTGGTAGAATTCACCAGCACAGACGTCAGGTCCAAGGCTTTGGTCAAGAGACTTTCGATTACTGACTCGGTCTCCTTTTACTTACAGGTCTATTCAGGGCTTCTATTTCTGCACGATTTAGTCCTGGTAGGTTTTGTGTTTATAGGAATTTGTCCATTTCATCTAGTGCTATGGTTTGAAGGTGACCTCAAAGCTCATGTGTTGAAAGCTTAATCCCCCATGTGACAGCACTGGGAGGCGGGGCTAATAGGAGGTCCACATGTTCTTACTCTGTCTTCTGCATAGGGTGACGCGGCAAGCAGGTCCTCCTCAGAGCAGCCCCACCTTGGCCTTCCCTGCCACCAGAACTGGGAGAAAAAAAATCTCTCCTTTCTTTAGGCCGGGTGTGGTGGCTCACACCTGTAATCCCAGCACTCTGGAAGACTGAGGTGTGAAGATTGCTTGAGCTTAGGAGTTTGAGACCAGCCTAAGCACACGTGAGACCCTGTCTTTAGTCTCTACCAACAATAGAAAAACTATCTGGGCATTGTAGCGGTGCCTGCAGTCCCAGCTACTTGGGAGGCTGAGGCAGGAGGATTGCTTAAGCCCAAAAGTTTGAGGTTGCTGTGAGCTATGATGCCATTCTACCCAGGGTGAAAAAGTGAGACTCTGTCTCAAAAAAATAAAAAAAAAATTTAAAAGGAAATATCTGCTTTTTATAAATTACCCAGTCTGTAGTATTCCATTACAGCAGCATAAAGCAGACTAGGATGCATGGGTTATCCTTTCCGGCACATAATTGCTCATGGTACGCTCTTATGATATGATACTTTATTTCTTTTTCCTTTTTTTTTTTTTGAGACAGAGTCTCACTATGTCGCCCTTGGTAGAGTGCTGTGGCATCACAGCTCACAGCAACCTCAAACTCTTGGGCTTAAAAGATTCTCTGGCCTCAGCCTCCTAAGTAGCTGGGACCACAGGCACCTGCCACAACGCCTGGCTATTTTTTCATCGCAGTTGTCTTTGTTATTTAGCTGGCCCGGGCCGGGTTCAAACCCACCAGCCTGGATATACGTGGCCGGCGGCCTACCCACTGAGCTATAGTCAATACTTTTTATTTCTATAGAACAGGTAGTAATGTCCCCACTTGCTTTTCTGATTGCAGCGATTTGAGTCTTCTTCAGTCCACCTAGCTAAAGGTGTGTCCACTTTGTTGATCTTCTCAAGGAAACCTCTTTTGGCTGCATTGATTTTCTCTGCTGTTGTCTAGCTGTCATTGATCCTCCTCTAATCTTTACATTTTCCTTCCTTCTGCTACCTTTGGGTTTAGTTTGTTCTTACTTTTCTAATTCCTTCAGATGCAAAGTTAAGCTGTTGTTCTAAGATCTTATTTTTTTCTTTCTTTCTTTTTTTTTTTTTGGCCGGGGCTGGGTTTGAACCCACGACCTCCAGCATATGGGGCCGGCACCCTACTCCTTTGAACCACAGGTGCTGCCCCTGAGATCTTATTTTTTAATGTGAGCAGTCACAGCTGCAAATTTCCCCATCACCACTGCTTTTTCCATGTCTCATAAGTTTGGTATGGCATGTTTTCATTCTCATTGGTCTATAAATATGTTATAATTCCCCTTTTGATTTCTTCTTTGATCCATCAATTGTTTAAGAGTGTAGCGTTTAGTTTCCACAAATTTGTGCACTTTTCATTTTACTTCTGCTATTGATTTCTAACCTTAGCCCACTGTGGCCAGAAGAGATACTTCACGATATTTACCTTAAGTCTATTGAGAGATTAATTTGCTGCCTCACATGTGGTCTATCCTGGAAAACATCCCACTCATACTTGAAAAGAGTGTGTGTTGTTGGGCGAGAGCTCTGTGGGTCTGTGGGAGCCCATTGGGCGCTGTGCTGCGTGGGGCCTCTGTCTCCTCGCCCACTTAGTCCCGTCGTTCCTTCCATCACTGTTGGGGTCACCGAAGTGTCCAACTATTATTATGGAACTGTAGATTCCTCCTGCAAGTCTAGTTCTGCTGCATACATTTTCATGGTCTGTCTTTGGGTGAATACGTGCGTGTTGGCCCATTTGCTCGTGTCCCACAGGTCCCTTAGGCTTGTTCATTTTTCTTCAGTCTTTTTTCTTTCCATTTGTTCTTTAGACTCAGTAATTTCCATTGTCCCTTCTTTAAGTCCACCAACCCTTCTGCCTGTTCAAATCTGCCTTGAGTCCCTCCAGCACATTTTTTATTTGAGTCATGGTACTTATCAGCTTGTAAGACAAGGTAACAAATGTAATAAGAAATGTCTGTTCCTTTCTGGTCACCAGTGTGAGTCACAGAGCCCCGGACCAGTGACATGCAGTGCTCCAGAAATGTGCTTTGACGATAAACGAGGAGAACACCCATGGCCCCAATGTTTCTGGCCTGAGTCACTGTGTTCCTTAAAAGACAAATGACTCTAGTCCATGTATGGTAGTATCAGATGGGGCTGGTGGTTATGCCTCTGTGATGCATCACACGTGTGCTCTTTTGCTCAGCCCTGTGTGACCCTGCTTTAATGTGGCTGTTGAGCAAGCTGGCTGTGACCTGGCACAATCGGAACTTGAGCTGAAGCGTCCCTTCAGAGAAGCCCGACAGACTGCTCTGAAAGTCCCACCCAGGCTGCAGGCCTTCGTCTACAGTCCTCAGCAAGACTTATGAATAAACCAGCCTTGATTCTTCAGAAGCTTGACTTTTCCTTTGGTCTACAAAATCCAGATTTTCCTTTTGGTTTCTTTTTAGGTTTTCTCTTTATTGATGTTGTCATTTTGTTCATTCACTGTGTTCTTGTCTTTATCTTCTTCAGCGCTTTGAGCATCTTCAAGACAGTTATTTCAAAGTCTTTGCCGGGTGTGTCTGGCATCAGGCATTTTTCAGAGATGCTTCATCTGCTCCTCCCCTTTGAACAGACCACTTTCCTCTATCTTTGAATGCTTGATAATTTTTTATTGAAAACCAGGCATTTGCATTTAATCATGTGGTAACTCTGGAACTCAAATTCCCCAGAATTTGCTGGCCTCGTTATTATTTCTGTTTAGGTTTTTCATATTGTCATTATAGGGTCCCCCTGCTGTCAGAATGAGGTGTAAACTAAGGCTCTGCTGGTCTCTGCCTGTGCACACACAGTCACTTTCCAGTTCTCCCTGTGTATGCGGTTGCTGCCCAGCTTCCAAAACAGAAAGAGAGAAAAAGAAGGGGGATGAAGGGCACCAGACCTTTAAATCCCCTACAAGCCCCTCAGCAGGAAGGGGAGGGGCTTGCAACAATGAGGGAAGGGACCCCAGCAACTTCATAATCAGAGATCAGGGCACAGACTCCCATTGTAACTTAAGGACCACAAGCAGAAGTAACCAGACAGCAGTTACAACTGGAGTTTATGTCACCGTTCCTGAGAACACTGCTGTGCCTCTGAGCTTTTCCTTATATGGGGGAAAGCAGTTCAAGTACACTGCAGAGTGGAAGTCAGGTGGGGGAGGATGACTTGCTTGGTTATTTCTACCCTGAAATTGAAGGACAAATTGTGATGACCATAAAGGTGCAAATTAGTGCAGGCTGCACTCAGGTTCAAGTAGGAAGATAGGTTATGGAAAAGAGTTCACATCCTAACCACAGGTGACAGGCAGGTACCTGACTCGTGACGGTATGGTCCACCCTATCTGCCTCTGGCGCATTTGACCAAGGGGGTGCTTTGGCTCAGTGTCCTAAAGCCTGCACATTCCCCCCTATCTCTCCACTTTCCATGACCCTCACCTTTCAGCAAGGCCTGCAGGATGGCCACATCCACATCCTGCTGCCCGTCCTTGCCTTCCCGGAAGATGGTCAGCAGCTGCCGCCTCCGAACAATATCTTGGATCTGCAACCAACATTTTCCATGTAAGATATGCAGAGACCAGTGAACAACCTGCCTCAGGTGGTGAGGGTAAAGACACGTGAGGACACACACACCAGGTGGGCACGTGATCTGCCAGATGGAAAATGGCCCAAGCAGACCATGGACTCCACCTTGTAACAATGCAGCTTAATGTGAGGGCTCTCTTCCCGGCCCTCGCGCCAGGACTCTGGCCACACCTCACAGAGTCTGTGGGTGCCACACCTCTTTCTCCAAGACCCCAGCAGTTCCCCAACCCTTGGGGATCAGCTTTCATTACATCTCCAAACACATCCTGGGCTCCCTGACCAACCCCACCCCTTCTGCCCACCACTTGCCTCTCTATCTGTCCATCCTTCCATCCACCTACCTACCTAGGGGTGCATGGCATCCATGCATCTATCCATGTATCTATCTGTCTGGCTATCCATCCATGTATATGTCTATCTGTCCACCCATGTGTCTATCTGTCTGTCCATCCATCTGTCCACCCATCCATCCATCGATCCATCCGTCTATCCATCCATCCATCTGACCACCCATCCATCCATCCATCCATCCATGTGTCTATCCACCCATCCATCAATCCATCCGTCTATCCATCCATCCATCTGTCCACCCATCCATCCACCCATCCATCCATCCATCCATCCATGTGTCTATCCATCCATCCATCTATTCATCTGTCTATCCATCCATCCATGTGTCTAACCATCCATCCATGTGTCTTATCCATCCATCCACCCATCTATTCATTCATCCGTGTATCCATCCATCCATTTGTCTAACCGTCCATCCACCCATCTATCCATCCATGTGTCTGTCTATCCATCCGTCTCTCCATCTATCTATACATCCAACCATGTGTCTATTCATCCATGTGTCTGTCGATTCATGTGTTTATCCATCCATCCATCCATCCGTCTATCCATCCATCCATGTGTCTAACCATCCATCCATGTGTCTTATCCATCCATCCACCCATCTATTCATTCATCCGTCTATCCATCCATCCATTTGTCTAACCGTCCATCCACCCATCTATCCATCCATGTGTCTGTCTATCCATCCATCTCTCCATCTATCTATACATCCAACCATGTGTCTATTCATCCATGTGTCTGTCGATTCATGTGTTTATCCATCCATCCATCCATCCGTCTATCCATC
>CAUYRH010150848.1:0-16858 GCA_963574655.1 Perodicticus potto
CTGAGGCAAGAGAATCGCCTAAGCCCAGGAGTTGGAGGTTGCTGTGAGCTGTGTGACGCCACGGCACTCTACCGAGGGCAATAAAGTGAGACTCTGTCTTGACAAAAAAAATAAATAAATAAATAAAAAGATACTATTGATAGGATACATCTACTCTCCATTAAAAAGGAACTTTTCTCTATTTCTGATCACAATTTGTATATATGATATTTAAGATACATGACCATCTTTTTCCATAAATTTACTTAGTAGTTGTCGATGACTCTGCCCATGTCTGGAATTTTGTATTTACTGAGCGAATTAAGCAAACTTCAGTAGAAGACTGGCTCTATTTAAGATATATCAGGAAAAGGTTTTCTCAGACATCTTTAAAGACATTCATTAAGACACCACAGAATAGTGAAAGTGTTCCACCACTGATTCTTCTAATTGTTAATTTTTTTTTTATTATTGAGAAGCATAATTACTAAGTTAAAGTGTGTAACTTTTTCATTTATTTATTTATTTAATTAAATCATAGCTGCGTACATTAGCGCAATCAAGGGGTACAATGTGCTAGTTTCATATTCAATCTAAAGTGTTTTCATCAAACTCTTTAATACACCCTTCATGGCATTTTCTTAGTTATTGTCTAATTGTTAATTTTTAATCTCAGAGGGTAAACTGAGGATACCGAAAGCTATTACTTATCATCTCACTCTTCAAAAGTGTTTTCCATTTTTGTTCTCTTTTGTGACGACTATATTCCAGGACCAGACTGATGAAAAGACACAAGTCTACCCAAAATGAACTTATTCTAAGGACCCAATGTTGGTGATCCTAAAAATTCCATCTGAACTTTCCATTTGAGAGCATAATCCATGGACTGTGATGCCTCTGTGGACTACGCAGTGTTAAATTATTCAGAAATTCAGGGACTTGCCTATAATCTGACGGACAATCCACTTAACCAGTCTTTGTTAACAGAAGCTCTTCAAATGAACAAAATTGTTCCTCGCTTTCCTTGTGAGTTGCCCTCATCTACGTCCACAGTGCACAGATAACTGCTCCATTTCTGTCCCACTCTCTTCCCACAGTGCTGAAAACCCCCCAATGTCCTCCAGAGACACAGGCCCAGGACCCTGCAGCTTCCTCTCTCCCGTGCCCCAGCCACTATGTTCCAGTAATAGTAGGGACACCAATACCCATGGGGCACTCTCTCTTATCTTTGCACTGTTTCTTAAGCCTTAAACTCTTTTCCCTTTCTCGTCACTCCATCAAATCAGACTGATCCTTCACATATCAGCAAACATATCACTTTCCCCAGAAAGCCTTCCATACACCAGCCTTACCATGACTGAGCCAGCCAGCACTTCTCTCTACAGTGTGCTTGTCAAGGCATAGCCTCACCTGCGCCTCTCTGCCTTCAAATACCAAGATCGTTCTCATGCTTTCATAGCCTCAATATTTGATAAACACTTCCTTATCAACCAAGGAAATAACGTCAAACAACTATGACAACGTTTGACCCAGAAATTCATAAGACCATTTTTTAAAACTTTTCAGCAGGCATTTTGAATACCTGCTAGATGATAGTGCATCATTTTTGAGTATGAAAGTACTTAAAAGACATCACAACTGAGCACTGTGGCTTAGGCCTTGTAACCCCAGCACTTTGGGAGGCTAAGGCAGGAAAACTGTCTTGAGTCCAGGAGTTCAAAGGTTACAGTGAGCACCCAGGCAACAGAGTAAGATCCTGATAAGACTTCCCACTGATGAAGAAAAGATACTATTAACCTCACTATGTCTCTAACTAGCAAAGTATACGAACCCTCGCTTCAGAGATAATAAGGTTAAATAACCTACCCAAAGTCAGGGGGGTTAGTAATTAGTGGTACTTCCATTCAAAAGTTCAGACTAAAGCCTGTACACTTTCCTTCACACAAGTAGTTCTAAAAGCATGGCCAGGGTTTCTGGCAGGTCTGTGAGGTCAGAACTATTTCTACACGATACTGAGACATTATTTGCCTTTTCATTCTCATTTACCTCGAATGGGTTGATTTTTCTAGAGCAGCAGTTCCCAATCCGTGGGCCGCGACCCACAGGAACTGTATTAAAGGGTCACGGCATTAGAAAGGTTGATAACCACTGTTCTAGAGGCAGACACAGAGACTACATTCAGAGGAAGAAAAGTTATTTTTCATTTAAAAAGTGTTATTTATGTTAACACCTAATATCTTACTAGTAATTAACAAGTCAGTACTTCAAACTTTTCTCAGTTTCAATTTCTGAGACAGTAAATATCAATACATATCATAAACACACATAACACAAGCTCTTTATAGTCCCCAATAAGTTTTTTTTCTTTTTTTTGACAGAGTCTCACTCTGTTTCCTGGGTAGAGTGTTATGGTGTCATAGCTCACAGCAACCTCAAACACCTGGGCTTGAGCGACCCTCTTGCCTAAGCCTCCTGAGTAGCTGGGACTACAGGCACCCACCATAATTCCCAGCTGGTTTTTCTGTTTTAGTAGAGACAGGGTCAATAACTTTTAAGACCATATAAGGGTCTGAGATGAAAGGATTGAGAACCACTGTTCTATTAGCTGTTAGAAAAGAAATATATGCTAGAGTTTTTCCTTTCCTGTAAATCTTACCAAATAATTAAAAGTCTAGCTTCTATAAAGACTATATCCATATACCAAAATGTATAATTTTGCACATTTTAATCTAATGAATTTTGGCCTTTTTGTTATATTTTCCTTTGCTGACTTTTCAATATAAAACTAACATCTTTAAAGATTTAAACGTATTACATAACTTAGAAAAGACCCATTCAGAACCCATAAAACATTTTAGGAACATAATTCTATTTTAAAATATGGAAAATTCAAAAAGATAGACTCAACAAGCCTAACTAAAGAAGAGAATTCAATTAGCAAATTATACCTGACAAGCTAATCTGAAAGCTTCCCTGCTACCCAGCATGGGTTTGGACCACCATTTTATAATATATGAAATGAAAATAAGTTTAGTAGTTCCAAAATAATTAGATCAATTTGCCAGGGTAGAATGTCAATTATTCAGCGGGTAAGATATTTTTAAGATATGTAATAGCATTTTTATTTTTATTTTTTGCAGTTTTTGGCCAGGGCCAGGTTTGAAACCGCCACCTCCGGTATCTGGGCCGGCATCCTACTCCTTGAGCCACAGGCACCGCCCAAATAATAGCATTTTTAATTATCATTATCTTCCTCATACTGGCAACACAGGCTAAAAGAGTAGTAATATTTGTCAAATCAAATTTAGTATTTCTAAAAACAGCTATATTTCATAATATTTAAGCAGCTCCTTAAAAATAAAATTAATTTTACATTATATCTACATGTGAAATTATAAAGCAAAGTTTACATTTCAGGAGATCAGAAATCAAAAGCTAGAGCAGATTAACATATATACCATCGACTAGACATTATACTAATAATGGAGTATATGCTACCCTAACCCCAACACCCTTTTGGGTAGTTATTATTTTCTGTTTTACTGATGAGGTTCAGAGAGGTGAAAATAACCAGGCTAATCAATGGTAGAGTTAGGATTCAAGTATCTTTTGACTTCAAAACCTACGCTTTTCCCAAGACTTTACACCTCTCTAGTATTGTTTTCAAAGCTGGAGAGGTTACAAAGTTAAGCAGAAATGAGAAAGCAAATACTGTGAGCAAAGTAGAAAACAGTGATTGCACTTCTAATGAAATACCTCAAATCGTCCTGGTCTACATCCCTTTAAAGTCTCTGAGTCTGTCTACGATGACTCACTCCAAGAAGGGGGGAACATGCTTGTGGTGCCCACTGTCACCTGCAGGGCTCGGGGCCTCAAACGCCCCCGATTCATGGACATCCTCCAACATGCCCAGGAAGTATCTGTAGTCTTAAAACTCGGGAAAGCTGGAGGAGATCAACAATTCTCATCCAGTGCTCAGACTATAATCACAAGGGGTCTCTTTCGAACTCTGTTCCAGATGCTGAGTCTCAGATCCCTTGTTTAACAACTGTCCAATAAGGAAAGAATAATTCCTGGAAACTAAGTCATGTTCACTTAGAAGCCACCTCAGGGACAGCACTTATGGTCCAATCTGAGGGAGAATGTTTTGCCCTGAGGCTGACAGAGCCAACTCACTTGACGGTATCTCTGTGCACCCCCATCCCAGCTCAGGGCTCTTCCTGCACCTGTGCAGACAACCCACGTCCCCTGACCTTTCCCATCATCCTCCGAGCCCCACGGGATGGGGTCCTAGAATTCCTTTCACGTGGAGACCAGAAGCCCCTTCTCCCCCAGGCAGCACCAGTACTGCCACAGGTGCGAAGCCTTCTGCTGAGTTTGGAGCCCTCCTGAGAATCACCCAGTATGCCCAGCCACTGAAGGCAGCTTCCCGAATCCCCACCTGCCCTGCCTCTCGGGAGGCGTTCCTGACTCCCCCAGCCCAGGCTGAAGCTTTGGAGGCTCTCCATTACATGCCTGCTAGTGCCCCAGGAGCATGGCTTCCCATCAGACCCTTTTATGTCCACACTTCAGGGGTGACCCCGATCACTGGCACAAACTGTTCTCTCTGACCCCGACAACAGGTTCACACTTCTCGTCTTTCCTTCCACATCCATCCTATGGGTTGTCTAATATCATGCCTCCCCATTTAAATCCAAATTCCTTCAAACAGCATACAAGACCCCGACAAGTTGTAAAGTATCTGGCCCTCACAGATACTTTACAACTTGAAGCCCCTACTTCCCGGCAGCAAGCTCAACTTCTCAAGCCCTTGTTTAGCAACCATATCCCAACCTGAACTATCTCCCTGGATTCACTTTCCCTTGGTAAGCCAAATTCCAAGCGCCACTGGTATTTCCTCTCTCTGGACACTTGTCACAGTCTTCTATGGTTTACATCTTCAAACATAAATCTCGTTTCCCTAAATTGGTAAGTTCATCAAAATAAACACTAGGCCTTTTAAAATCACCTACGCTGTCCTCCAAAAACAGAACTGCAATCCTATTGGACAGTCTATATATATTTCTGAGTAACATTCAGAATAGTATGTATGCACGGGTATTAATTTTGTTCACAGACCTAGGGCAGAAGCACCAAAATTATAGTGGAAAGACACGCTTATGAACACTAGAGCTTAAAACTTAAATCTGGGGGGGCAACGCCTGTGGCTCAGTGGGTAGGGTGCTGGCCCCATATACCAAGGGTGGCAGGTTCGAACCCAGCCCTGGCCAAACTGAACAAAAAAAAAAAAAAAAATAGCTGGGCATTGTGACAGGTGCCTGTAGTCTAGGTTACTCGGGAGTCTGAGGCAAGAGAATCTCCTAAGCCCAGCAGTTGGATGTAGCTGTGAGATATGACACCACAGCACTCTACCGAGGGTGATAAAAAGAAACTCTATCTCTAAAAAAAAAAAAAAAAATTAAAAGTGGGGGGAAAAAAAAAAACATTTAAATCTGGGCTGGGTGTGGTGGTTCACATCTGTACTCCAAGCACTTTGGGAGGCTGAGGCAGGAGGATGACTTGAGGCCAAGAGTTCAAGAGCAAGAAAGCAAGATCCCATCATTACAAAAAATAGAAAAATTAGCTGGGCAGAGTGGTATGCACCTGTAGATTTGGTTACAGAAGGGGACTGAGGCAGGAAGATGACTTTAGCCCAGGAATTTGAGGTTGCTGTGAGCTACGATGATGATGCCAGTGCACTCCAGCCTGTGTGACAGAGCAAGACTCTGTCTCAGAAAAACAACAACAACAACAAATCACACACACCCAAATCTTTTCTCTTATAAACTGTGAAGAATAACAAAAATCTCAGCTTACAAAAAAGGAAGACTCCTCCTTCAGTTCTCCAGTGCTGGGTCCCCAAATCTCTTAGAGACCAAACATCTGTGAACTACCATTTACTACACATGTAATTTTCTACAGTTTGCAATCTAAACTCATACTAACAATCAGCAGTTGGTAAAAGTAAGTACTACAGAGGTACACATTTTGTAGCCTCCCAATGAAAAGACCACAATGTAACAGGAGCAATGCAGAAGAGTACCACAAATACATAAAACTTTACTAAAAGCCAAGTTTCAGGGTATTTTTAAAAGAAAGAGGAAGGCAATGAATGGAGAGAGAAAAAAGAGAAGGAAACAAAAATGTCTGTCTGCTGAGAGTTCTGAGTCCACTGTCCATCTCTCTGTTTGCAGCAACCCAGCTCCTTGCAGGCTGTGACCCCGGTCTTAGTTACCTACGTATCCTTAGCACCAGCACAATTTCTGGAAAAGAGGAAGCCAGGAACTCTTGAACAAATAAATACATAATCGAATTAGTGAGTAAATAAGGGTAGTAACAGAAAAAAAATGAGCTCAGACAGTCTATAGTATAAAAATTAAGGCACTCATAATGGAGGAACTTTTTATACAGCTTAAGGGAAAACTCTACAAGAGAAGTTGGCCATGCTATATCTCACACACTGCAACGCAGGCATGCTCTGCGCCCCCTTACCTGATGCACAGGCACTTTCTGCGGGGTGTTCTGGGGTGACGGGTGGAGCTGTGCCCAAGGCTGGTGATGAGGGTGTGGGGGTGAAGACTGATGGTGCAAGCCTGGGTGGGGCTGCAGCGGAGGACAGGTTGGCAACTGCTGAAAAGACGGCTGCTGGCCGGGATGTTGCTGGCCAGGTATCAGTCGTTCCTGGATTGCTTGTGGATCTGCAAGGCCAACGCCAGGACAACCATTTGGTCTCATGTGCCCGGTCAATTCCCTCGGTGCCGAGGACATGCCCATAAACGGACGAGACTGCTGCATGTTTCTGGGGCCCATATTCCTCTGTCCAATTCCCATGGCACCAGGGGGCTGGTGAGACGGCTGAGGGTGGGGCATATTTGGATAACTGCCAACGTCCATTGGTATCCCAGCACTTCCAGGCCTGACTTGTGGAGGAGGAGTGCCTGCTGGATTACTCATTGCTTTCATGGGTGACATGGGAGGTGGAGAGGCATAAGTTCCCTGAGGCTGTGAAGGATGCATAGTTTGTGTGTTCATTTGGTTAAGTGAGCCGCTGGGGTGGATGGGCTGCTGGTGCATTAGTCCTTGACCACTGTTTGATGGGAATCCTACAGCATTAGGGTATCTTGGTACGGACTGATTCATTGGAGTATTATTTGTAAGGCCTAAATTTTGATTCATCCCTGTATTGTTAACTAATCCCTGATTTAGGTTACTGTAAGGATATCGAGAATACTGCCCTGAGTTGTTTATAGTAGGAGAGGGGACTGTCTGGCTCCGAGAACTAAAGTTAAGGGTTTGTGGCCTAACAGCCCCTTGTTGAGGAGGATTCGGGGAGAATCTGGGACTGTGGGCAACGGATTCTCCATGGAGAGCAGTAGGGGGGTGGTGATGGAACTGCTGCACCGAGTGACGCAAGGACGGCGCCATGCTGGGACTTTGTTGGGGCACATGGGACAAGTGGCCGGGTCCTGAGGTGGCAATAAAAGGATTTCCCTGATTGAGGCCCTCTTGACCTTGGGAAAACTGGCTCATCCTCTGCTGTGGCTGACCATGCTGCTGCATGGGAAAATCCCCGCGTGCCATATAGCTGCCCATCTGCTGCATGTGCTGAGGGTGGCTCTGTGCTGGCGGCCCCGACGGAGCCGGCTGTGGGGGCTGTGGCTGTGGTGGCTGCTGCTGGTAGGGGGCTCGTATCTGGTCTGGCACCTGAACAGCCCGGGGGCCCCACATGGAGCCACTGTCCACAAAAGATTGCCCGTGCCTTTCGTTCTGCATCCCAGGGTAGACCCCCATCTGACCGCCACCACTGCCACCGTGGGGCACCTGAGGAACGGGAGGGGTGTGGTACTGCGAGTGTGGAGACGCAAGTCCGTTCCCAGGGGCGCTACTCATCATTCTGTTAGGCTGATCCATCAGATGCATCTTTTGTTGTTCGTACTGATTATAGTGATCAAAATGTGTCAACTTTGTTTGATTTTGATTAGTGGAAGGATGATGAAGGGATGGCTGCAAAGAGGCAAAGCCTTGGTCTATTGGCATTTGTTGACCCATGGGATTTACCGGGTTTTCAGGGTAACCACATTCTCCAAGACCTTCGAGGCCTTCACTGAAAATATTCCCATCCTCGCCAAAAAGACTCATCATTCCTGGATCTGCCATCTTCTTCCAACACACGGCTCCTCCTAAGGATAGCTCGAGAGCTTGTCTGTGCTTCACTTCACTGAGGGGTTTGTCCTCAAAGCCTATAATCCTTAACTAATCTTCTTCATGTCATTCCATATTTCTTTAATTCTCCTGGACCCTGCAGTGTCAGGCAAAGTCTGGATATAGGTCCTAGAAGGGAGTGGGAGGTGGACAGGAGGAAGAAAGAAAACAAAGAATTAGGAACAAATGATAAAAACTGCCACTATTTTACACATTTGAATTCGGTTTCCATCAACAATATGAATCTAGCCCCCTCACTGAGCTGTATTTTATAAATCTAGTTCACTTTAAGAGAAACTCATTAGCTTCTACCAGAAGCATTATTATGATCGGTTACTTATAAAGCAAGCAAAACACTAACCTTAACCTTAAATTAATCCATTCACTACACTTCCTAGCATTCCATTCTTGGATGGAACAGAACAAAAGAACACAACGTGAAGCAGCAGCAGCTGCCACAGCAGGCAAGCAGATGTATGAATATAGCCAAGCAGCCCATCTGTTGAACTAAAGCCCTGGAAATGCTCTGGTTACCAACAGCCCACCCTTAACCTTATTCCCCTGAGCAGTATAATCAGATGAGCAGCAGCAGTCCGGAGGACTGTGAAAAGCTCAACTTAGTTAAATTGACTAGAGGATTATACAAATACCAAAATCAGTCATTTTGTACAAATTAGATATTTACAGCCCTCACACAACTATGTAACAGCAACAGAGGCATCTAACAAGAAAGCGCCCATAATGATGTTGAAAAGCAAGCTTGAGAACAGTATAATAAATTCATAATTTCATTATGTCTAATGGCAGAAATACACAAGATTCAGAAAAGAGACTGAAAGAAAAGCTTTCATTCTCCAAGAGGACCAATTTCACTCATGGCTCTGGGCCCACCACATTCCCAGTCTGCAGTGAGGGCAGAAGCAGCCCAATCACCAGGCTCATTATTCACCCGCAAGCACGCTGGGCTCTCGTGATGGACCAGGATCCCACGTGACCACTCAGAGCAACTCTAGCTGGATGAATACTTTGTAGACGATGGCCACTCTCATTAGTAGAAATAGAGTGCCTTTCCCCAGAACCAGTCAAAACTGAAAATTATTTTAACAGAATATAGTTCAACATATCCACGCAGCCCTCACCATTGCCTCATGCCCTTCAGGTCACGGCAGGTGGGGAGAAGAGTGGGCAGCCACACCCATCAGCTTCCTTTGTGCTTAGAACACAAAGTACATACTATGCGGTGCTCCATAGTTTATTCAAACTCTTCCTTACAGATTTTGTGTTAGACTAAAGTAACTAATTTAAAGAAAACTTCAATAATCAAAACAAGGAAAGTGCTTCTGTTGAGTGCTAATTAAATCAACAACTTAATAAAGAACGGATTCACATAAGAAAAATGTCTGAAATCTTAAATATCTTTGGAATTTAACTCATTTCTTCTCTTTAGAAGCACATTAAGCATTGTGGATACTGGCCCATTTAGAAACAACAACATCTTTTTGAAGAATTTCCAAAGTGATGCTATAAGCAGGCTCAGTCATAAATTCTCCTGACACACGTCCATGTGAGCGTGGAGTGAACAATGGGTGACCAACACTGCTGAGAACCCACCAGCAACACAGATAAAAATCCCATTTCTGCCTGCCCTATTCTAACATATTCTTAACAAGGGGAGAATTTTGCTTACAGAAAATGTAAACAGCATTCCTGTTCACTGTCAGAACTACAGACGTAACACCTGATAGGGTCTCCAGGTCTATAGTTTTCAGGTGACAGCTGTCAGCTAAAGTCAAAGGTCTCCTCACTCTGCTGCTAACTGCCATGAATTTTCTGATCCACTTTCTCCAAATACAGAGGTTACACGGGTGGAAATAAGGTGAGCGTGAAAGCCGTTTTACTGAAAACATGCCACTTTGACTATGCAACTTCTTTAAAAGCCAAAATAAAGAGAAGTAGAAATTTCTAGTGCCAAATACAACAAATATTTACCAATTGAATTTACTCCTAAGAAGCCTAAGAAGTCAGCCTTCATTTATTCAAGGCCAAATTCTAACTTTCCGGGAAACAAATACAAGAACAGACCTGATAACAGCTTAAACCAGCCAGGGAGACTAACCACTTACCAAAGTAACCTTTCGAATTAGCTTAAGGGGAGTAATGTCTACTTATATGTCCTGGACAGCCTTGTTTTATAGAATAACAGCTTCATCCTCCACAGTCCAAGTGTCACCGGAGGAAATGCTACTGCCTGGGTGGAGCTCTCCACCAGCTCTGGGAGGAAAGGGAGCCCAGAGGCGTTGGGAGAGCTTGGTCCCCTGGTGACTCTCCTCTGCAAGCATGTTGAGGCAGAGGCAGAGGCAGAGACAGAAGCGTGGGAAGTGAGCCCTTGCTGGGAGTGATCATACCCACAATTGGCTGTGCTCCTCTTCCTTCTCTTTCCCTACTTCTTCCCACTGAGTGTCCATTTCCCAGAGGCATGAAAAAAGCCAGTATCACAAGCTATCAAGCAAGCATGTCACCCAACACAAAGCAACCACACTCAGGTGAACCCTGGGCAGTAAGGCCAGCCTAGCTTTACAGTCATTAGTGACCGCTCACACTCAGACAGCCACCAACGCCTTCCTGCCCCTATCCTGACCTCAAGACCCGGGTGGCAACTATGCCAGGAATCCATCTGGTAGCTGCATTTCATATTTCTGATTTGACCTAATCTAATTAATTCATTTGGTCTTTTTTAAATTCGATCAAGGCCATTTGAACGCCCACATTCTCAAGTCACAGCTGCAATGTATAACTGTGTTTCTAAAAAAGATATTTACTTAAAACTCTTTTGAAGCTTCTTTCTCTATGTCCAATGTCCACATCTTCCACGTCTACAGCAGCACTCCCAACATGCCACAAATGAGCGCTACATCATTTTAAAATTTTCTAGTAGACCCATTTTAAAAGTAGCCAAAAAAAGAATGAAATTAATTTTAACAATTTCTATTTAACCCAATATATGCACAATATTATCATTTCAACATGTAATTAATAGTTTGGTGTTTTTGTTTTGTTTTTGAGACAGAGTCTCACTATGTCACCCTGGGTAGAGTGCCGTGATGTCACAGCTCACAGCGACCTCAAATTCTTGGGCTTAAGCAATTCTCTTGCCTCAGCCTCCCAAGGAGCTGGATTACAGGTGCCCGCCACAACACCCGGCTATTTTTTGGTTGTAGTTGTCATTGTTGTTTGGCGGGCCAGGGCTGGGTTCGAACGCACCAGCTCTAGTGCATGTGGCTGGTGCCCTAGCTGCTGAGCTACAAGCACTGAGCCATAATTAATATTTTTAAAATGAAGTAGCTTTCATATTTTAGTTTTGAATCTTTAAAACCCAATATGTATTTTACAGCACATCTCAATTCCTATCGGCAACATTGCCAGTGAAAAGTCCACACAAGGGACTCGTGGCTACCATGCCACATACGACACAATTATAAATTATTAAAAAGAAGAGACAGAAATAACAAGTCAGCAGTGATACCAAATAAATAACGAGTCAGCAGTGATACCAAATAATTTTCATGATCATCACTGAGGTAATAAATATTCAAGTTGTATTTATTTGGGTTTAAATATAAATTAAGCTAAATGTCAAATCACATTCGTTTATTCAAAATACATTTACTGAGCATCTACTATGATCCAGCCACTAGTCTAGGAGCTGGAGAGATAGCAGTGAACAAAATAAACGGAATTCCCTCTTGTCCTCAGAGAGTTTTCATTCATCTATAAAGGATGGATCTCTTAAATAAAAACTGAGGTTTGCAGCTTATGTTATAAAAATTTTAAATACTATTCCACAATACTCCTTGGTAATTTAAGATATCACATAGCAAACAGCACAGATACATACAACAAAGACACAGTCATTTCAATTTCCACTCAGCGCCCTACTGACAAGCATTTTCTGAGATGTGAACTGAAGGATGGTTCAAAAGGTGCACATGTTTGGGGGCGAGGAGGGGAAATGGTGAGACTGTCAGACTAACAATCATCAGTCTTAGAAGCTCTCTGTGAAACCAATCACAAATATTTCAGAGCTCACAAGCACTCTGAATATCTTCTAATCCAAACTTCTTCATGTAACAGATGAAAAAGCTCCTACAGACAGGATGAAACATCTTCTGCAAAATATTTTAGTGACGATCCCCAAAAGTGAAAGAAATGAACAGATGAAATGGCAGCTTAGCAGTGGGGGCAAAATATTAAAGACCTACGCTGGGTCCATTTTATTCAGAGATGAGTCACTAAAACAATTGCTGCCAGAAAATGTTTTCAATTATACTATATGTAACTTTTAGGAAGCAAGTACATAGCAACACTAAGTAGAAAAATTGGCAAATATTACTGGGAATAAGCACAATGAAAAGCCAGCAGATCCAAATACATATGTAAAAATTATTTATATGTAATTTATTGGCTATAATTTTAGCATTTTTATTTGTTATTAAATGTTATGTATTCCATATAGATAAATGTATATACAGATATAAACTTAATGGAGAATTTCTGATTTCCCAAAACTTAATATAAACAATTTTTTACTAAGTTATTCTCAAAGTACAGCGGCGTTCACAGCTAACTTTTAATTTGGTAGCACAGTGACACAGAACCACTTTATGCCACGTGTTGACTAGAAACCTAAGGTGGGAATAGGTGAATACAAAACAACTTTCACATGCAAAGTTTTTCCTATAGCTCATAGCTCAAGCACTTTTCACCCAACTGTGTAAGCGAAAGGCCATCCAAGGAATAATTTTTTCAAGAACAGCCAACATAAGGGTAAAATCATAGTACATTGGCCTATTAGACACTGCAAACTATTCTGCTGCTACGTGGCTTAATTTTGAATTGTTCTCTTTAATTTCTCTCTTCCACCTCCAAAGAGCCTGAGGTATAGAACATAAAACTGTGGCAATGATTCTGGAGAGGGAGGTGAAGCAGGTATCAGAATTTCCAACAGAGTATCTAGCAGTTGGAAAAACCATACATTGCTATTCCCACCAGAACCCATGAAGACAACTCTTGATCATCAAGGTTACAAATCATATCAAGAGGAAGAAAGGATCCACCTGCCGACAGGTGATATGCTGCCAAGCTTCCATCCCGTGAAAGTCCTTTCAGCTAGATCTTGAAGCCTGTGGATGGCAACTCCCCACCCCACCCCTCCACCTCCGCCCACATCTTGGGGAAGTTTTGTGGGATGACGCTTGCTGAAGGAGGAGACATCTACACAACTGACGTAGACCTGGAAAACGAATCAAGCAGTGCCCCCACATTACCAACGGCAGAGTCCAGTTCCCTACTAGTCACATCCAGATGTGTTTTGCGGACCACATGATGCCATTCCTGACCCCCACAGCCCAGACCACATTTTTTTCCTCATTAGTACACCTGGGCAGTGCTGATATGCCTTAACTGTGCTGTGCAACCTAACGGCCACTAGCCACATGTTGCGTTTCAATTAACTAAGCTAAATAAAATTTAAAATTCAGTTCCTTAGTCACACAAGCTGCATTTCAAGTGCTCAATGGTCACGTGTGGTTGGCAGCTACTCACTAAACAATGCCTATAACAGACCATTTCCATCACTGTAGAAAATTCTATGGACAATACTGTTCCTACTTCTTGTTAGGAATAACATTTTTAAACAAAATCCATATTAAACAGCAGCAATCCTCTTGCATGAAAAATATTGTTTCCTCCTGAGAGATTAATATTCTAATAGTCCATATCTACCCCTTGTGATAAAATATATGGTATTCTTTCCATATATCATATTTTATATTAACTATACCTTAACTATAAAATCTTTCTGTAACATCTCCCAAAATATTTCTATTTCTTAATAATTTTCACTACATTAATCCTCAATTATGGAAGGTCCATGAAGACAGAAAAAAAGGATGTGAAGTCCTTCAAAGGTCTATGTTAGTCCAAGCACCACATTAAAAATAAAGCCATAGAAAGTAATATGGATTGCACTTATAGATTCCATTGATATCACTAAGTAACCTCCGATTTTACGGGTATTAATTGAAGAGACACGTGTTTACGGTATGGAAAGCCTTGCTGTGAGTTAATGTTGCAGGAGCATTGACATGCTTTTATGTCAGCCTTCCCTGTCACAGCTGATGTGATCTCCATCCACTCCTTCGGCCCAGCCAAACAATGAGAAATAATCCTAGATCATTTAAAAAATATCTAATGAGTGCCTACTTTGCGTAAAGCACTTAACAGACACTGGGTATACAGCAGTCAATAAACCAGACATGGCCCCATCCTCACGCAGCTTGCTGTTGTAGCAAGTGCCCCTTGGATATCAACTGTTACTTTAATCCATTGACCAACCTGCTGTAATAATCATCTCCTGCATAGCTCACAGTCTCCTCCTCCCCCTTTACAGCATCTCTGATGTAGTCAGACCTTCATGGTTTAGCAAACAACAAAAAATTAGAGGTTCTCCCAACACTTTCACATTAGTGACTGATCTTCTAAAGCACAGATTGCATCACCTCTCTCTCTGATTAGGACTTCCTGTAGCTTCCAGGACTGAGTCCAAATGATCCCATGTGCTTGAAGGCACTCTGTAATGAGATCCCTGTTGACCTCTCCATTCTTAACTCCCAAATTGCCTTTCCCCTGCCCCCTTAAACACTAACACCCCCGGTTAGCTACATCACACCACTAGATGTTTACCAACCAAGCATTTGCTATCTCACACCTTCCATGCCTTCTTTGCACCTGTGGTCCCCTCTTCTCTACCCTCCTTCCTTACTCCCAGGCAGCCTGGCCTCTTGTTCATCTCAGTTCCTGTAAGACTGGTCTAGAGAAAACTCCTTCCCTCCTCAGGCTGCTTCTGAAGCCCTCCACTAGCACCTCACCACTATGGACAAGCGCTAGCGAAGTGCCAACCATGCTGTTCTTGTTTATTTACCAGCTTCACTCCCTTGGAGAGTGAAGAGAGACTGGAGCCTTGTCATCTGAAGAAAGATCCTGGGACAGCATCTCGGATTCACCCTAGACCTCTAGTGCCAGAATCTGTTTTTTACTAAAAGGGGCTTGGGGGATTCCTGTGCATGTGAAAGCGCATTAAGTCTTCCAAGTTCCTCCCAAACGACAGCACAAGTTCTCCCAAACTGGCCACTCAATTAATGTGAGAATGAATCAACAACATATAACACTTGTCCCAAAGAATTACTAAGCAAGTAATACAAAAATATGTCACTTAATGAAAGAAAGGTAATCTTGGCATTTGCAACTAAGAAAAACAATGTTAACTTCATCCAAAGAATTATGAATAAATTTTCATATTCAAAAAAAAAACAAATTTCAATCTGTAATAGTTTACAAGAAATGGGCATTTAGGTGGTTTAACTTTAAAGTATAGATACCCATCTGCTTGCCAATCATTTTTGCAAGACAAAAACATGCAGTTAACATTAATATCTAATGCTGTTACATAACATGCTGTTTCAAAGGTTTCTTGCAGAACTCTTTCAGTTATTTCTACATAACTTTGAAGAGTCTAGATATTCTGAGTTGCTTTTCAGATAAAGAAGTATCATTGTTGTTTTTTCACCCTACACTTGGTGCAGGGGCTAATATGTTTCCTTTAAACCAGCGGTTCTCAACCTGTGGGTTGCCACCATTTTGGGGCTCGAACAACCCTTTCACAGGGGTCGCCTAAGACCACACTGCATATCAGATATTTACATTATGAATCATAACAGTAATGAAGTAGCAACAAAAATAATTTTATGTTTGGGGGTCACCACAACATGAGGAACTATATTAAAGGGTCGCAGCATTTGGAAGGTTGAGAATCACTGCTTTAAACGCAATTAATAAAACAGCACTTGGCTAACAGCGCATATTAAGTGCATGCTCATAGCACTAAATTTTTTTCCTAGATGGTCAAAAAGAGAATATTGCCCCATGCATAAGTTGTGCCACGAAAGCACAACAATCATGGAAATTTATGTCCTTTAGAGACTGGCGTTTACACCCTACAATTCAAGTATCACTGTCTGAAGATAACTCCTTCCCACACCAAGCCCCAGGAGAAGGTGGCCAGCACCGTGATTCTAACCCAGAGATGGCCAACCTGACACCCCACTGCAGACGCTCGGAAACACAGCCAGCGTGGTCTTCTACCTGCATAAAACTTAATGTGGCCCAGCAGTAGACAGGCACATGTTTATAGTAACACCTGAAGTTCTCAAATTACATGACGAGAGACATGAGGACAAACATGTATCTACATACATCTATACATACCATATTTGTATGTGTAGACAAAATACACATCTGTGTAAAACATGTTTATCTACCCCATCTTTTTAATGTTATCCTAATTAATTGTAATATGGAAGAGAAGGAAAAGCAAATGAAGAAACAGATCCAGAAATAAATAAATGGAATAAAATTTTAAGTAATTTATTTGAAACCAGGAAAAATTAAATTTCAGAAATATATTTTTTTTTTTTTTTTGAGACAGAGCCTCAAGCTGTCACCCTGGGTAGAGTGCCGTGGCATCACAGCTCACAGCAACCTCCAATTCCTGGGCTCAAGCAAGTCTCTTGCCTCCGCCTCC
>CAUYRH010150854.1:0-17049 GCA_963574655.1 Perodicticus potto
GGCTGGGGGCGGCCTAACCGGCCGCTACCGCCGCATAGTGTTTTTGTAGCCCGGGCAGGCCTTGCGGGCAGTGCTTTTTTTTTTTTTTTTTTTTTTTTTTTTTTTTTGACTTGGGCACTCATTTGAGTTACCTGGGGAGAATTTGGGCAAGTGAGCCAGTGACTTTGAGCAGTGCCTAGAGACAAGGACTGAGCTGCCTGGCCAGAACAAAGTTTTATTGTTTAGCTGTGAGCTGCATACAGCCATTATGGGAGAGCTGACCTGCAGCCTTGGCCCTCAGGGTCTCAGAGCAAGGTCCATGCTGGGAGACCTTGGGCAAGTGATCAAGTGACTTTCAACAATACCCTGAGGCCAGAACTGAGATGTGGAAGAAGAGCAGAGTTTTCATTGTTTAGCAGTGGGAGGGCTGCCTTGCAGCTGTGGCCCTCAGGGTCATAGAGCAAGTCCAGTATAGGCACAACTGATAAGAGAGCAGCCACTTCAGGAGAGATCCCAGTGACACATGCTTTCCTGGGAAAGCCTCTGCTTAGCCAAGGGTCACAGTTTGGTAAGGTCAAGGCTTATCTATTAGCGGGTTAGGGAGAGATTCAGGCTTCAACCCTGTGGGGTTTGAGGGCAAAGAACTCAGCAGAGGCCTTTAAATCTCCATCTTATACAGCTGTATCAGCATTGTAATTAGCATCTCATATACCAGAAGATCACCTGTTGCAGAGAAACTGTTCATTAAGATATATAAATTTATATATATCTTTGTCTTTGTTTTTGTTTTCTTTCTTTCTTTCCTTTTTCTTTATTCAACTTTTGCCCCTTAGATTTTTCTTTTAATTTTTTCATTTTTCTTGTGTAAATATAATTTTTCATTATTGCCTGTTTTAATAATAATAACTTGGTTTCTGCTAGTATTTCTGCCACTGTTGTTTTTACCACCACTTTTATCCTCTAAGATTATTTGTTTGTTTTGTTTGTTTTGATTTATGCTATTTTTGTTTTGTTTCTCTATTTGGTGGAGGTGGGCTACTTTGCCTGCTCAGGCTGGTGAAGAGCTCCAGACCTCAAGGGAACCACCCAACAAAGCACCCCCAGATATTGAGTTCTTTTAGATGTGGGTCAAATTACCCTACTATACACCTCTATTATTCCTGTCTCTGCCTTTTTGTACCTGTTTTCCTTTTGTCAGTCTTCACTTTTAGTAACCGCCTTTCCTTTCTTTTTTGTTTTCTTTTTTAAAATCTCTAATGACTTCTTGCTCTTCAATCTTCTCATCCTTTTAGTCCTGTACCAAAAGGACACATCAAAACCTTAAGTCAGAGGAATGGTAACTTAAAGAGGAAGAGGAAGTGAAAGGAAAATGTAGGTCAAGGAAAAAGATTAAAAAGAAAACGCTCATGAGGAACAAACAGCAGAAAAATCCTGGCAACATGTAGAACCAGACCAGAGAAAACCCACCCTCTGGGGGACAATGAAGTAGCTACTGCAGAGGATTCCACCTATAAAGAAATGTTAGATGACAGAAGAGGAATTTAAAATATGGATGATAAAAAAATGAAGAAAATTGCTGAGAAAGTGGAAAATAACAAAAAGGAAATTCAAAAACAAAATCAAATAAGAGATAAACAATATGAAGTATATAGAAAGCATATAGCAGAACTTAAGGAATTGAACCATGCAATTAGGGATGCAGTAGAAAGTTTCAGTATTAAAGATGCAGTAGAAAGTATCAATAACAGATGAGACCATGCAGAAGAAAGAATCTCAGAGATAGAGCATAAAACTCTTCAGCTAACTCAGTTAAAGAGACAGAAATAGGCTCGGCACCTGTGGCTCAATGGGCTAAGGTGCCAGCCACATACACCTCAGCTGGCAGGTTCGAATCCAGCCCAGGTCTGCCAAACAACAGTGACGGCTACAACCAAAATATGGTTGGGCATTGTGGTGGGTGCCTGTAGTCCCAGCTACTTGGAAGGTGGAGGCAGAAGACTCACTTGAGCCCAGGAATTAGAGGTTACTCTGAGCTATGATGCCATGGCACTCTATCCAGGGTGACAGCTTGAGGCTCTGTCTCAAAAAAAAAAAGAGACAGAAATAAAAAGAGAGAAACCAGAATTTTCACTGACAGAATTATGGGACTTCACTAAACATTCAAAACATATGAGTTATAGGTATGTCAGAAGAAGAAGAAAAATGCCCCCAGAGGAATGGAAGCCACACTAGAGAATATAGTAAATGAAAATTTCTCAAATATCACCAAATATGCTGATGCACTCCCTTCAGAGTGATATTGGCACCCAGGTTGCCTCAACTCAAATAGAGCTTCTTCAAGACACATTGTGATGAACCTGTCCAAAGTCAAGACAAAAGAAAAGATTCTGCAAGCCACAAAGTGTAAGAGTCAATTGACCTACTTGGGCAAACCATCAGGGTGACTACAGACTTCTCAAATGAAACTTTCAAGCCAGATGGCAATGGTCATCTACCTTTCATCTACTTAAGAAAAAGAATTTGCAGCTAAGCTTTATAATTGACAGAGAAATCAAATCTTTTACTGAAAGGCAAGCATTGAGAAAGTTTGCCACAAAAAGACCAGCTCTACAGGAAATACTTACAACTACTCTATACCCTGACCAGAACAATGGATGACCAGCAAAGTAAGCACCCAGAAACTAAAGGGCAAGTCCTAGCTTACACTATGATGCAAAAAATAAAACTAAGCAATGGACTTTCACAAAATAAGATGAATACAATGCCACCACACTTATCAATTATCTCAATAAATGTTAAAGGCTTGAATTCCCCACTGAAGAGGCATAGATTGGCTGATTGGATAAAAGAAAAAAAAACAGAAGCAAGGGAAGTGCCTGTGGCTCAAAGGAGTAGGGTGCCAGCCCCATATGCCGGAGGTGGTGGGTTCAAACCCAGCCCCAGCCAAAAACTGCAAAAAAAATCCATCCATTTGCTGTCTGCATGAAACACACCTAGCTTCAAAGGACAAAGTAAAACTCAGGCTTAAGGGATGGAAGACAATTTTTCATGCAAATGGATTTCAAAAGGAAAGAAGGGTTGCAATCTTATTTTCAAATACAAGTGGATTTAAAGCAACTAAAATCAAAAAAAGACAAGGATGGACACTTCGTATTGGTCAAGGGAACAATACAACAAGAAGACATTTCAATTCTAAATATTTATGCACCCAACTTAAATGCTCCTAGATTCTTGAAACAGACCTTAATTAGCCTGAGCAATATGATATCCCATAACACCATAACAGCAGGGGACTATGACACTCCTGTTACAGAGCTTAAAATATCCTCTAAATAGAAATTAAACAAAGTTATAAAGGACTTAAATGAGACCCTAGAACAACTGTGCTTGATAGACTTGTATGGAACACTCCATCCCAAAGCTAAACAATATATGTTCTTCTCATTAGCCCATGAAACATTCTTTAAAATTCATCATATCCTAGGACTAAAAACAAACTTCAACAGAATCAAAAGAATTGACATTTTACCTTGTATCTTCTCAGACCACAAGGCCTTAAAGGTGGAACTCAACTCTAACAAAAACGTTCAACCCCACACAAAGGCATGGAAATTGAACAACTTTATGCTGAATGAAAGTTGGGAGCAGGAAGAGATAAAATAGGAAATCATTAATTTCCTTGAGCATAACAACAATGAAGATACAAGCTACCAAAACCTGTGGAATACAGCAAAAGCAGTCCTGAGAGGAAAATTTATTGTTTTAGATGCCTACATCTGAAAAACAGAAAGAGAGTGCATCAACAAACTGACACACAAACCATCTTATGGAATTGGGAAAAGAAAGAACAATCTGATCTTAAACCCAACATAAGAAAAGAAATATCCAAAATTAAATCAGAGATTAATGAAATTGAAAACAAAAGAATCATTCACAAAATTAATGAAATAAGGAGTTGGTTTTATGAAAAAATAAATAAAATGAATAAACCCTTGGCCAGACTAACTAGACAAAGAAAAGTAAAATCTCTAGTAACCTCCATCAGAAATGATAAAAGAGAAATAACAACAGATGCCAGAGAGATACAAGTGATTATCTCTGAATACTACAAGAAACAGTATCCCCAGAAATATGACAATGTGAAGGAAATTGATCAATATTTTGAATCACACCCTCTCCCTAGTCTTAACCAAGAAGAAATCAATCTCCTAAACATACCTATTTTAAGCACTAAGATCAAAGAAACAATAAAAAATTTCACAACAAAAGAATTCCCTGGTCCAGATGACTTCACATCAGAATTCTATCAAACCTTCAAAGGAGAGCTTATATCTATACTGCAGAAAATATTCCAAAAAATTGAGGAGGAATGAGTCTTCTCCAACATGTTCTATAAAGCAAACATAACCCTGATACTAAAACCCAACTAAAAAGAAGAACTTTGGACCAATTTTACTAATGAATATAGATGTAAAAATTCTGAACAAAATTCTAGTCGATAGACTAAAGTTTCTCATTTAAAAAGCCATACATCATAATCAAGTAGTTTTCATCCCGGGGACATAAGACTGGTTTAACACATGCAAATCCATAAACATAAGTCACTATATCAACAGAAGCAAAGCAAAAGCCATCTGATACCCTCAATAGATGCAGAAAATGCATTCAATAAAACTCAACATCTTGTTTTAATTAAAGTCCTGAAGAACATAAGCATAGCTGATACATTTCTCAAACTGATCAAAGCCATCTATGACAAACCCCAAGCTAATATTATACTGAATCACATAAGACTGAAAACTTCACTTAGAAATGGAGCCACACAAGGTTGTCCTCTATCACTACTACTATTCAACATAGTGCTAGAAGTTCTGGCAAATACAATCAGGCATGAGAAGGAAACAAAGGGCATACAAATGGGAGCAGTGGAGGTTAAACTCTCCCTCTATGCTGACAATATTATCTTATACTTAGAGAACCCCAAAGATTCAACCACAAGACTCCTGGAAGTTATCAAAAAATATAATGTCTCAGCATATAAAATCAATGTCCACAAGTCAGTAGCCTTGGTATACACCAATAACAGCCAGGATGAGAAGCTAATTAAGGACACAATCCCCTTCAAAGTAGATTCAAAGAAAATGAAATACCTAGGACTATACCTAACAAAAAAGGTGAAGGACCTCTAAAATGAAAATTTTGAAACCCTAAGAAAAAAATACCAGAAAATTTTAAGAAATGGAAGAACATACCATGCTCATGGCTAGGAAGAATCAACTTTGTTTTTTTTTGTTTAAGAGTCAACATTTTTAAAATGTTCACACTTCCCAAAGCAATCTACAGATTCAATGCCATCACCATTATTTTAAAAGTCATCATACTTTCAAGACTTAAAAAAAATAATTCTTTGTTTTGTATGGAGTCCAAACAAAACCCATATATCTAAGGCAATTGTTAGCATTAAAAACAAAGCCAGGGGTATCAGCCTACCAGACTTTGGCTGTACTACAAAGCCATAGGGATCAAAACAGCATGGTACTGGCACACAAATACAGACACAGACATCTGGAGCAGAATAGAATACCAGGAGATGAAACTAACATCTCACAGCCACCTGACCTTTGGTAAACCAAACAAGATCATACACTGGGGGAAAGAATCACTATTTAATAAATGGTGCTGGTAGAACTGCATATCCACATGTAAAAGACTGAAACTGGACCCGCACCTTTTTCCACTCACAAAAATTGATTCAAGATGGATGAAATATATAAATCTAAGGCATGAAGCAATAAAAATCCTCAATGAAAGTGTGGGGAAAACAGTTGACTATATCGTCCTGGGGAAAGACTTTATGAACAAGACTGCTGTGGCAATTGCAACAACAACAAAAATAAACAAATGGGACTTAATTAATATGAACAGCTCTGTAAAGCTAAGGAGACAACAACAAAAGCAAATCAACAACCTAGAAAATGGGAAAGGATATTTGCATATCATGAATTGGACAAAAGCTTTATAACCATAATCTATAAGGAACTCAAGTTAATCAACATAGAAAGAGCCAACAATCCCTTATATCACTGAGCAAGAGAAATGAATATAACCTTCTCAAAAGAAGATACACGAATAGCTAACAAGCATATGAAAAAATGCTCATCATCCATAATTATCAGAGAAATGCAAATCAAAACCACACTGAGATATTACCTAATTCCAGTGAGAACGGCCCATATCACAAAATCTCAAAACTGCAGATGCTGGGGTGGATGTGGAGACAAGGGAAGACTTGTACACTGCTGGTGGGACTACAAACTAATAGAACTTTTTTGGAAGGAAGTAAGGAGAATCCTTAAAGAACTCAAAGTAGATCTCCCATTTAGTCCTGGAATCCCATTACCGGGTATCTACCCAGAAGGAAAAAAATCCTTTTATTATAAGGACATTTGCACTAGACTGTCATTTGCAGCTCCATTTACAATTGCCAAAATGTAGAAACAGCCTAAATGCCCACCCAGGAATGGATTTACAAGCTGTGGTATGTATATACTATGGAATACTATTCAGCCATTAAACAAGATGGAGACTTTATATATTTTGTATTAACTTGTGTGGAAGTGGAACACATTATTCTTAATAAAGCATCGCAATAATGGTGGAACATGAATCCTATATACTCAATTCCGATATAAGGACAATTGATGACGTAGTACATGGTGAGGGTGGGAAAAGGGGCTTGCAGAGAGAGTGAAGAAGACAGGAGGGGTGGGGAGTCAAGGGGTTTGACAATTATAAGAGGGATCTAAAGAATGCAATAAGTGTAACCCAGTTCTTTGTAACTTCAATGAATGCCCACACAAAAAAGAAAAGGCTCCAGCTACTATGGTGTTATAAGCTATTGTATTCCTTAGACCACTTAAAGTCTGTTTCTTTCTTTTTTAAAAAAAAAAAAAAAAGTCTGTTTCTTTAAAAAGAGCATTGATAAATCTGGGAGCATTGAAGTTGTGCACATAAATATTTAGAACTGAATTGTCCCTTGTTGTATTGTTCGTTTTAATAATATGAATTGACCATTTTTGCCTTTCTTAACTTTAGTTGCTTTAAATCCACTTGTATCTTAAAATAAGATTGTGACTTCTTTTTTCTCCTGATTTCCATTCACCTGAAATATTGTTTTCTACCTCTTCACCCTGAGTCTTGTTTGTCCTTTGAGGTTAGGTTTGTTTCCTGGAGATAGCATACAAATGGCTTGTGCTTGTTATCCCACTGGCCAGCCTGTGCCACTTTAGTGGGAATCCAAGCCATTTACATTTATTGAGAGAACTGATAAGTGTGGTGGAGTTCTATCATGTTATTTTCTGAAAGTTTGTCACTTATTTTTATCCTTTGTGCCATTGTAGAAGCTAGGGTTTGTCCATTATTTTCTGGGTGTTTACTTTCCTGATGATGGTCAGTGTGGATAATAGGTTTAAGTATTTTCTCTAGAGCTGGTCTCGTGGCAAATTTACTCAATATTTTTATATCAGTAAAATATTTTATTTTTCCATTGAATTTGGGGCTTAGTTTAACAGGATACAGAATTCTGGGCTGGAAATTGTCTTGTTTAAGAATGTTAAAGGGAGGTGACCATACTTTTCTGACGTGGAAAGTTAAAGCTGAAAATTCTCCTGACACCCTGATGGATCTGACCCTGTAGGTCAATGGGCACTTACTCCTGGCTACTTGCAGAATGTTCTCTTTCATCTTGACTTGGACAAGTTCATTACAATATGCCTTTGGAGATTATCTGTTTGTGTTGAGATGTCTTGGGGTTCAATATCCCTCTAAAAGGAGTTTGTCAGAATCTTTGGTGATGCTTGGAAAGTTTTCACTGATCATATTCTACAACAGGGCTTCTACTCCTTTGGGTCATTCCTTTTCTCCTTTAGGGATGCCTATAATTCATACGTTTGAATGTTTGTGAAGTCCCATCATTTTCTGAGTGAACACTCTTCTTTCTATCTCTTCTTTTCTGCCTCTTTAACTGCCCGTGTTAGCTCAAGAATTTTATCCTATACATCTGAGATTCTTTCTTCTCCATGGTCTAATCTATTATTGATACTTTCTACTGCATCTTTAAGTTTTCTGATTGACTCCTTCAATTCCTCAAAGTCCATCATATAGTTTCTATGTTCTTCCTATCCTTTGTCCATTATTTGGTTCTGTTTTTGGATTTCCTTTTGATTATTTTCTACTTTATCATCAATTTCCTTTGTTGTTTTTGCCATTGGTGCCCTACTTCTTGAGCCACAGGCACCACCCTGCCATCCATATTTTAAGTTGCCTTTCTGTTTATTCCTTTTTTTTTTTTTTTAATAAATGGAATCCTCTATAGTAGCTACCTCATGATGCCTTGGGAAGGATTGCTGTGTCCTGGTTTTTCCTGTTGGCAGAATTCTTCTATTCATTCCTCCTTATGTGTGTTTTCTTCTTCTTCCCTTACTTCCACTACTTTTTTCTCTCATTACTTCCTTCATTTTAAATTACCTTGTCTCTGTGCTTAGGTGTTCACAGGCTTTTTGGTATAAGGCCAAAAGGAATAGAAGGGTAAAGTATCAGAAGGGAAAAATGAAAGAAAAACATAAAGGAAAAGGGGGAAAAATGAGAAAAAGAAGAGAAGGAGGATAGAAAGAGAGAGACAGGAGAAATGGTGGTGTTTGGCAGGGTGCTTTGACTAACACCTGCAATTTCAAGACACTGGGCAATTATGCTGTGTGAATTCCTCAAGGTCAGGAGCTCCTCACCAGCATGGGTAAAAGCAAGAGCCCACTCCACCAAATATAGAAAAAAAAATCAGCAATATGTTGCAGTAGGGAACTACCAATAGCATCTTTCCAAAAGCTGAAGCTACAAGAACATCCTAGACCATGAGCTCAAGACCTCCTTGAACCTGTTAAATATCCTGATGCCCCATCCCAGGCCTCAGAGGGAGGGTATGCACCACAAAGACAATACAAAATGACTTAAGATAAAGCAAATCAGAGAAAAGAAAAAATAATAATAAAAATAGATTAAAAATTGAAAATAAAATTATATAAGATAAAGAAAGAAATACTATCTTAATTGCAGTTTTATGTGGGAAAGATGAGAAAAGTAGCTGGCCATCAAGCTCAGTGGTTAGCACACCAGCCCTGCGCACCAGGGGTAGTGAGTTTGAACTTTGCCTTGGCCTGATTAACAAAAAAAAATAATAGAATAGAAATGTGAAAAAAGTAGAAAAATCTCTACCGAATGAGAAAAAAAAATGAGAGAAATAATAAAGAAACAAAGAATAAAAGAGGCTGAAAAACCATAGCAGAAATGGAGTAGCCCTTGCTATTGAAGAAAGCAAAAATAAAAAATGTAAAACTACAATCAAAATAAACAAAACGAGAAACAACAAAAGCAGGAAACAAATACAGAAAAAAATCGGAAAAGAAGATAAAAATGAAAAAATGTATATATGTTATAATATGTGTATATATGTGTGTGTGTGTGTGTGTGTGTATGTGTGTGTGTGTGTGTGTGTGTATTTCCTGGACACCAGGTGGCGCTGTGTTGTTAGAGATGGAGAATACACATACTAGTTTTGCTGTATAAGATGGGGGCCAGAAGCTACTATCTGATTGCCAAGGAGATAAGACAGGTCCTGTCTTTCTGATTCATTTCCCTTTGATCAAGGCTTGGTCATTTTGCTAGCATTCAGTCCCCACAGGATTGGGATCCTGAAGCCCTGGCCAGATTTCTTAGGAGGTATGTCTCAACCTTTCAATCAGTGCCCCCGGAAAACAAAGTGGTTTTCCTCAGTGTGTGGGATCTGTTCACCTCGCCCCAAAACTCAGCAGGCATGCCAGAGTTAGCCAGGCACTAGGACTCTGCAGACTGTTTCTCCAAGGCGGCCCTCCCACAATGGTAGCACTGTGCTAATAGCCAAGCCAATAGGAGTTCCACTCTGCCCAGTGATTCAATCCTGGCTTCCAGACCCTATTCAAGTTTAAGTGCTCACTTAAGCCCTCCCAAAGAAGCTCCAGTGAGCAGCCCTGTCTAATAGCCTTTTCCTGTCTCTAGTCCTCCACTGGAGGGGTGTCTAGCCTCTGACCATACCCAGGCAATTGCCTTCTGTGCTGCTCTTCCGCAACTCCTGACCTCCTCATTGGCTTCTGGGCATCTCCTATGCTTCACTGTGCCACCAGAGGGATGTTTCTGGGCAATATCTCCCAGCCAGAGGTGGCTGGAGTCCTGTCACACCTGTCTCAATGTGAATGGCAGGTATGGAGATGTCTCTAGTCCACCATCTTGCTTTTTTCTCTTTGCAAAGATTTTTAATAATAAATTCAATTTTCTTTAATAGAGTATAAGACTATTCAGGCTTTCTATTTAATGTTATGGCAATTTTGTTAAGTTGTATTTTTTCTTTTTTCTTTCTTTCTTTCTTTCTTTCTTTTTTTTTTTTGAGACATAGACTCAAGCTGTCACCCTGGATAGAGGAGTACTGTGGCATCACAGCTCACAGCAACCTCCAATTCCTGGGCTCAAGCGAGTCTCCTGCCTCTGCCTCCCAAGCAGCTGGGACCACAGGCACCTGTCACAACGCCTGGCTATTTTTTGGTTGCAGCCGTCACTGTTGTTTGGCGGGGCCAGGCTGGTTTCGAACCTGCCAGCTCAGGTGTACGTGGCTGGCACCTTAGCCCATTGAGCCACAGGCACCAAGCCTAAGTTGTATTTTTTCAATTAATTTGTCAATTTCATCTACATTAATAAACTTGATAGAATAAAATTGTTCATAATATCATTATATTTTAATGTCTGTTAGAAATGTGATTATCCTACTCTCATTGTTCATATTGGTGATTTATGACTTCCTTCTTTTTTCTCAGTTGATCTACCTAGGAGTTCCAAAGAACTTACTTGTGGCTTTCTTAATTCATCCTATTGTTTCTTCTGTATTCATTTATTTCTGCTCTTTTATTTATTATTTCCTTTCTTTCTTTTGGTTTGGGTTTGATTTGTTCCTTTTTTGCTACATCTTTAAGATGAAACTTTGATTAATTTAAGGCATTTCTTCTTTTCTAATATAAATGTGTAAAGTTATAAATTTCTATATGAACACTGCTTTAGATACATCACATAAATTTTGGCATGATGTATTTTCATAATTCCATTCAAATCATTTTCTAATTTCCTTCGTGATATCTTCTTTGGTCCGTGGACTATTTAGAGGTGTGCTGACTAATTTCCAAGTATGTATTGTTTTCCTAGACATCCTATCATTATTTATTTCTAGTTTAACACTGGTGTGGTCAGAGAGTATTATCTTTATAATTTCAATCTTTTTTAAGTTATTGAGACCTGTTTTATCTTCTACTTTGTTGAACACAAAATGAACAGTTGAAAATAATATGTATTTGGTAGTTATAAGGTGTGCTATTATATAAATATCAATAAGTTAAAGTAGTAATTGTTTTGTCTCCTCTTTCTATTGTTTCTGAGGAGCTGCATCAAACCCTCTTACTACAATTGTGCAATTGCTTATTCATCCCTGTAATTCTGTCAATTTTTGTGTTATGTATTTTAAGGCTCTTTGATCAATCACACATACATTTATGATTGTTATGTCTTCCTGATGAACTGATCTTTTTAGGAATTTTCTTGTTTTCTGGTACTATTTCTTATTCTGAAGTCTATTTTATCAGATATTAATACAGCATTCTAGCCTTCTTATGCTTATTATTTACATAGCACATCTTTTTTTCATTATTTTTCTATCTGTACCTTTACTTTTAACATGTGTATCTTGTAGAAAGTACATAGTGTGGCTTGTTTTTCTATGTGGTAAGATAATCCCTATCTTTTAATTGAAAGTTTTAGGTCTTTCATATTTAGTGTAAGTATTAAAATTATTGGATTTAAGTACACTATTTTATTATTTTTTTCTGTATTCCCCTCTGATTTTGTTATTCCACTATTCGTTTTTCTGGCCTTTTATTTGCCTTAGCTATTTTTAGTGGTGGGAAAATGTTTATGTGACTTTTTTTGGTATAAACATATTCATAGTTTCATTTTATTTTATCTATTGGCTTTTAAAATATTCTTATTTTCATTAATCTTAGAATGGTTTTCCTGAAGATTACAATAGGCTTTACAGTTAACTTTTCACCACCTTGTTATACATCACTTAAAATGTAAATATTGTAATATTATATATCCTTCACCTCCTGCAATCTTCAATCCTTTATGCCATATTTAATACTTATAAATATAAACATTATATTTACATAAATAAGGCACTATCCTACACACACACACACACACACACACACACACTTACTTGAAGAACACAAGTTTTAACTCCACAGATGCACTTACACATGGATTTTCTTCTGCCTCTGGCATCTCTGAGAGAAAATCCATTTCTTTTCTTGCTCCTTCTCAGCCTACTCAATGTGAAGATGACAAGGATGAAAACCTTTATGATGATTCACTTCTCCTTAATAAATTGTAAAGGTATTTCCTCTTTATTAAGATTTTCTTTCTTTCTTTCTTTCTTTCTTTCTTTCTTTCTTTCTTTCTTTCTTTCTTTCTTTCTTTCTTTCTTTTTTTTTTTTTTTTGCAGTTTTTGGCCAGGGCTGGGTTTGAACCTGCCACCTCTGGCATATGGGGCTGGCACCCTACTCCTTGAGCCACAGGCACCACCCTCATTTGGATTTTCTTAACACTTTTTTTCTCTAGCTTACTTTATTGTAAGAACACTGTATATTATTCATATACAAAATATGTGCTAATCAATTATTCAGTAAGGAGATTCCAGTCACTGGTAGGCTCTTAGTAGCTAAATTTAAGGGAAATAAAAAACTTCAGACTATACATTGATTTTGACTGTGCAGGAGGAAAGCTCCCCTAACCACCACATTGTTCAAGGGTCAACTGTATATAACATTAGGCATATTTTATACAAATTAAAAGAAAAAATTGATTTTAATATTCAGTCAGATATTTATATTTGTTATGCTCCTCATTTAGTACTGAAGATCTGAGACCCTCTGGTATCATTTTCCTACAGCCTGAAGAATTCAATATAGCATTTTGTGTAGTATAGGTCTAGTAATGATGAATTATTTTAGTATTTATTTATCTGAAAATATATTTACTTTACCTCCACTTTAAAAGGTTATTCACACTAAATATAGAAATTAAATTGGCAGTTTTTCCACTTTTATGACTTTAAAGGATGCTGTTTCACTTACTACAAGAGGAAATTGTGGTTCCATAGCATTAACTTTGGTGTGGCATTGTCTCTCCTTGCTCTCACTCTTGCTAAGGGAGACCTTTCCCCTGTCCAATGGAGAGACCCTGCCCATTGTCTCTGTCCAGCTCCCCTCCTGCCAACTTGGAAAGAGACAGGCCTAACCTCAGGCAACTCAACCCAGGAAGGTCCAGGTACCAGATCCCCCATCCCAACCGTAGGTGATGGCTATGTCATATCCATTCCACAGCCAGGACTCCAGGGGAAATACTATAGCTTCTTTGGATTTTTTTGTGCAAGATGTATTCACACCAGAGCAGGAGTGGTTGGAATTGTCATAGGATTCTCTCATCCAGTCGCCACTAGTGGGGGAGGGTTGCAGGTTCTCAGATACTTTTAATTGGTTTGTGAAAGGGGAGATTGGTGTCCTGGGGGGTGTGAACAGTGGGTCTAGCCACAGACTTACTTCCTCCAGCTGTCACCCACAGGGGGCCACAGTAGTTCAAATCTTTTACATCAGGGATTCCAGCAAAATATAGTACCTCCTTCAAACTGAATGGAGGACAGGCTAACAACAGAACAGAATAAATTGCACTATCTAAGTAAAGCCAGATCTCAGAGACTCTCACACTGCAGCACCAAAAAGGAGTTTCTCGAGGCTATGGGGGAAGGACCACAAAAACAAATTCCAGCTCACCAGTGAAGGAGTAGTTATCTCCATTTCCTGGGATGTTCAGGTCTGATCTCACTCTGCCAGTTTTGGTTGCCAAACAGGTCTCTGGGGTTCTGCCTAAGGATCCCCAACTGAGGATATTATGAGTTATGGGATTATTTCTCATAACAATTTAGAAACAACATAACATTTCAACCAAAAATGTATAATTAATATTTTTTAAAAAGCTAAAAATATACATGAGGAGGAACCACCAGAAGAATCCTAACAACAACTAAAATCAGAGCAGATCAAATCCCCTAAGAGTACAAGGGAGATATAGCACAAAATACTATCCATAGAGAAAAGGGTGAGATTTCAGAAATAGAATTCAGAATATGGGTGATAAATAAGATGAATGAAATTGAGGAGAAGATGGAAAAAAATCCAAAAAATTTCCCAAAACTGAAATTAAAGAAAGAGGCATAAAGGATATGTACATAATTAAGAAAGATACAACAGACCTTAAGGAATTCAAAGAGGCATTCAAGGAGATTCAAACACAGTAGAGAGCCTCAGTAATAGGTTAGAAAATGAAGAAGAAAAATTTTCAGAAATTGAAGACAAGATTTGTTAATGAACCTAATCATTCAAACAGGCAGAAACAAGTAAACAAAAACAGAATATTCCCCAAGACAGTTATGGGATTACTCCAAAAGATTGAACATCCAAATTATAGGGATTCCTGAAGGAGAAGAGGATGATTCTAAAAGCACTGACACTCTATTTCAACATATCATAGTAGATAATTTCCCAAGGAATTTATGTGAGAAAAACAGAAAATTCAGATAGTAGTTTTGAACCCCAGCATGACTCCATCCAAAGCATCTCTTAGACACATTGTAATTAACTTTGCTAACGTCAACATGAAAGAAAAAAATTCAGCAAGCAAACAGGCATAAGAAAACTCTTACCTACAAAATGAAAGACATCAGTATCAATGCAGAGCTTTCAGCAAAACTGTTCAAGCCATTCATCAGCCTTTAACCTTCTTAAACAAAGCAAATTTCAGCCCAAGATCCTATATCCTGCTAAACTAACTTCCACTTGTGATGGATAAATCAAATATTATACTGATGTGCAATAGTTGAGGAAATTTGCCACAACTAGACCAGCTCCACAGGAAGTACTCAGACCCATTCTTCATAACGATTAGCACAATGGTCCATCACCAAAGTAAACACACACAGAAATTAAAGAACAAAGCCTAGCTTTCACAACGATCCGAGGGATAAAAATAAGCACTGAACTTTCACAAAGCAAAACAAACAAAACTAACATACCTACTGATTTTCTCAATAAATCTGAATGACTTGAATTCCCCCACTAAAGCGGCACAGGCTGGCTAACAGCATACAAAAGCTTAAACCCAATATCTACTTCTTCAAAAAAAAAATGAACCTAACCTCTAAGGATAAAACAAGATTTGAGGTAAAGGCATGGGGAAAAAAAAATGTTCCAGGCAAGTGGAAATTAAAGAAAAGCAGGGGTTGCAATCTTATTTGCAGATACAATTGAATTTAAACCAAATATATATATAAGGAAATACAGGATACACACTACATACTGATCAAGGAGAGCATAAAACAGGAAGATTTCAATAATTAACATTTACACACTCAAACTGAACACTCTGAGATACATAAACTGAATTCTACGTGATCTGAACAATATGATATCCTCCAGCTCCATAAAAATTAGAGATTTCAACAACCCGTTGACAGAATTGGGTAGATCCACCAAGTGGAATCTGAACAAAGAAGGAATGGACTTAAATACAACCCTATAACACACAGAGTTAACAGACATGAATGGAACATTCCATTCAAACAAAACTGAATACACATTTTTCTAATAAGCTCACAGATCAACCCCCAAAATTGATCATATCTTAGGGCAAAAATGTAACCCTCAACAAATTTTAAAAAATGAAATGATTCCTTGATCTTCTCTGACCATCACGGAATAAAAGTTGAACTCAACAACAACAGAAATCTTCAGACCCAAATAAAATCATGCAAACTAAATAACCTCATGCTGCATGACAGCTGGATTAAAGATGAGATTAAGAAAGAAATCATAAGATTTCTCAAAGAAAATAATAATGAGGCCACAAGCTAGCAAAACCTGTTGGATATTGCAAAAGCAGCCTAAGAGCCAAATTTAGAGCATTAGATGCCTTTATCAACAAAACAAAAAGAGAGAAAGTCAACAACCTAATGATCCATATCAAGCAACTGGAAAAGAAAGACCACCCACCCCAAACCTAGCAGAAGAAAAGAAATAACCAAAATTACAACACAATTAAGTGAAATTGAGAACGGAAAATCATTCAGAAGATCAACAAAATAAAAAGTTAGTTCTTTGAAAAGATTAATAAAATTGATAAACCATTGGTCAGACTAACCATAAATAGAAAAGTAAGATCTCTAATAACCTCAATCAGAAATGAAAAAGAGGAGATAATAAAAGACGCCATAGACATACAAAAGATCATCAAGTTTTTCTAAAAAAAACTGTATGCCCAGAAATTTGAAAATATAGATGAAGTGGAACAATACCTGGAATCACACCACCTTTTTAAACCCAACCAGGAAAAATAGAAATTTTGAATAGTCATATATAAAACCCTGAAAATGCATTAATAATATGAAATCTTCCAAAACAGAAAAGTCCTGGACCAGATTGTTTCATACCATAATTCTACCAAACCTTCAAAGAGTAACTAATACCATATTGCATAACCTATTCCAAAAAAGAGAAGTGAGGAATATTTCCCCAACGCTTTCTATGAAGCATATCACCCTGATTCCAAAACCAGGAAAGGACCCAACCAAATGAAAACTATAGGCTAATATCATTAATGAAAATCAATGCAAAAATATTCACTAAGATCCTAGCAAGCAGAAAACAGCAACATGTTAATAAAATGATACATCATGATCAAGTGGGTTTAATACTAGGGATTCAAGGTTGGTTTATCATATGTAAATTCATAAATGTAATTCATCACATAAATAAAGTCATAACCAAAGACCATGTGATTCTCTCAATTGATAGAGAAAAGCCATTTTACAAAATCCAACATCTTTTTCTG
>CAUYRH010150857.1:0-12561 GCA_963574655.1 Perodicticus potto
ATTTTCTCATTTACCATGTGAAAACATTTTTGATCCGTATTTAGAAGTTTTCTCCTGACCCTTCAAATATGCACCACAAGTGTGATCTCCTTCTCTTTTGTCATACCGAGTAGCCAAAATCCTCTCTACTCTATTGGCTTCCTAGAATGTCATTAAAGAACAAAGTTTGAGTGGGATTTCAGGGCTTCGGGATTGATAATGGGTCTAATTATGCTTCAGCGGTTCTCGCAAACCCCTTTGTAACAATGAAAATACATTCTACATATCAGATATTTACATTACGATTCATAACAGTAGCCAAATTACAGTTAGGAAGTAGCAACGAAAATAATTTTATCATTGGGGTCACCACAACATGAGGAACTGTTCTAAGGGTCACAGCATTAGGAGGCATTAGGAAGGTTGAGAAGCACTGCTCTAGGGCTTCAGAGGAAGGTGATTTTTATTCTGGAAAGATGGTGAAGGCTGAGAAAGGAAGAGAAACTGAGAGGACGATTCTTCCTTGTTTTAAAAAAGTGGCTTTTAAGGAAGGGGCCACACCGATGGTGGCTGTCCGTGTCTGTTTTTTTCCAGTTTAGTTGGCAATGGAGGCGCATTCCACAGACACTTAGGAAAACAGCACATGGAAAGCAAGTAAATATAGGTGAGCCTGGAGAAAAGGCACAAGGAAATGTCCAAGGGGAAGTGGAAGGATCTTTTGTTAATAACTGCGTGGCCAGGGGGGCAGGCAGGGCCGCTCCACTAACTCTGAGATGAACGCGCCTCAGGCAGCTTTGAGATGTGGGTATTTCTGGCCTTTCCAATTACAAGCCAGAAAGTTAAAGAAACGTTTTTAGTTGTTCAGGAGATTTCTGAAGTGGCCCCTGTGGGCAGTGTGGGTCAGCCACACGGAGGGGAGCTGACCAGGGAACGGTCACATCGGACCCCACTTGGGATGTGAGGGCTTGGGCACCCCATGGGGCTCCCATGTCGATTGTGGATATTCAGCCCATTCCCAGAATGACTTCCCCACTTTCTGTATGGGTCTCCCCAGTGCCCAGGCCAGGAATGGGATGTGCCCTAGTCTGCTCCAAAGATTCACACAGTCCCCATTGAGCCCACACAGTTCTGGCAGAGCAGGATTCCCATGGAATGGGGCTGTCCCCACTATCCTGCAGTCCGGTGGGGTCAGGGCCTCCTCCCTGGGCCCCACCGTCCTGTGCCCCAGCCTGCTCCTTTTCGGCTTCTCTTAGTCAATGGCACCACTGTCCCCCAGCTACCTACACCCCAAGCCTAGGCACTGGTCTGCTCTCCCCAGAGTCTCTCCCTGGATTCATCCAGTCCAGTGGTTCTCAACCTGTGGATCGCGACCCCTTTCTAACGATGAAAATACATTGCGGCGTTAGGAAGGCTGAGAACCACTGATTAGTCCATCTTTAAATCTCGTCGGCTTAATTTCCAAAATTGTATCCTGACTTTACCTTCTTTCCTCTGTTCCATTCCTGCCTCCACTTCCCCAGGCCAAGCCACTCTCCTCTCTTGGCTGAATGTCCCTAAGAGATTCTCAACCAGACTTCCAAGGCCGCCTGCCACCAGCCATCTGGGGACTACGCAGCAGCCAGAACAATCCATTCAAAGTACCAATTAGCTAATGTGCTGTCCTTTCCAAAATCTTCCAGTGGCTTCCTGGCACCCATTGAATTCAGCCCAGCCTCCCTTCCTCAATCTACGGAGCTGATCACAGGCCAGCCCGTCCTGAGCACCTCCCCTTGTCCCCTGCATCCCAGCTACGTGGCTTCTCCAATCCTCATGAGCCCCAGGCTCGTTCCTGCCACAGGGGGTTCGATGTTCTCCTCGCCTGCCAGGCTCTTCTCCCATTTTCACCCGGCCTTGGCTCAGGGGCCACCTCTTCGGCCAGGTCCTCCCTGACTCTCAAACTATAGTGACCCTGTGCGCCAGTCATGAACACCAAACTGCAGTTTATTTTATGTGAAGCACTTATCACAATCTTTAATTTTTTGGCTTTCTTTCCTCACGTATATGTCACGTGTCTCCCCCACCGACTGGAATCTGAAGCTCCTCGAGGGCAGACACCTGGCTTTCCTTGCGCCACTGCTCTGGGCTGGAGGGAGCGTCAGCAGTCACAGGTGCTCAGTGGGTATTTAGTAATAAATGGGTCCTCTGAAAGGCCGTGGTAGACAGACTGCAGAGGGTGGGCTGGTGGCTGCTAAGTTGAGATGCTGACAGTGACATGTGAGGTTCCTGCTGATCTCTGGGTTTTTTTTTTCTTTTTTTGAGACAGAGTTTCACTGTGTCACCCTTGGTAGAGTGCCGTGGCGTCATGAGCAACCTCAAACTCTTGGGCTTAAGAGATGATCTTGCCTCAGCCTCCCGAGTAGCTGGGACTACAGGCCCCCGCCACAACACCTGGCTATTTTTTGGTTGCAGTTGTCATTGTTCTTTAGCAGGCCCAAGCCGGGCTCCGACCTGCCAGCTTTGGTGCATGTGGCCGTCGCCCTACTCACTGAGCTACAGACACTAAGCTCCCCTTCCCCCACCCCGGTGATCTCTGTTACCCAGTGATTACTGGAGCTTCTGCAGTGTACAGATGTGTTCTTGCAGGTTTTGTTCTGGGGAGGGAGGCGGTGGATGCAAAATAAAGCTGATGCTGAGTGTGATCTCAGGACACCAGAGCGCTCAGGTTGTGGTAAAGCTCAGGGAATGTTTTGCACTGGATAAGGGTCGGCATCCTTGGAATGCTGAAGCACTCAGAGTGGCACCCAGTAGCTTCGGTGCCTTGTCCTCCCTCCTCGACCCCACAAATATATATTAAGCCTGAAGTTGATTCATTTAAAAGTTAACATGGTCTGGTTTCTGTGCTCTGGGAGCCAATAACTCTGATAAGGACACAAAGACGTGAAATCAGGAGGAAGGAGATGAGCGCCCTAACGTAGCTGTAGATGAGATACTTTGGAAGTTCAGAGCAGGAAGCCACACCCAGAGGTGGTTGGGGGCATTAATTCAGGGTGTGAGATGCTTGGGATTAATTACCTGCTTCCCTTTTTATTACTGACCTGCTCTTTCCCAAGTTATTTAAGAGTTCTCTGTCTCTGTCTCCTTACTTTCTAACAATATAGACACGATTAGTGCCTAACTCATAGAATGATCAGAAATATTAGGCACAATGAGGCGTGTAACACATGTAAAATGATATTGAACATTAAATATTCCATATGCAGGCTTGAGGATGGAGGCTTTATACCATTTCTAATTTTAATAGCTGTAGGGTGTACAAGTGAATTAATGGATTTACTGGATAGTGGTGAAGTCTAGGTTTTTGGTGTATCCATCACCCAACCGTGTATGTTGTACCCATAGGTAATTTTTCATCCCTCACCCCCCCATTCCCTCCATCACTCCCCCATATGAGCCTCCAATGTCCAGTATACCACTCTGTGGGCTCCTGTGCAGCCACAGTTTAGCTCCTATTTATGACTGAGAACACGCAGCATTTATTTTTCTATTCTTGAGATACTTCACTTAGGATAATGGCCTCCAGTTCTATGCAGGTTGTTGAAAAAGACAGCTTCATCCTTTGTTATGGCCCAGCAGTACTCTGTGTGTGTATGTGTGTGTATGCATACGTGTACAGTAGAACTTCCATAGCTGACCATCTCCCTACACTGACCCCCTCCTTAAATCGACCTGATTTTCATAGACCACACATACACCATGTGCATGTATCAGTACGGTAGACCTCATGTTGACCACCTCCGTCTGTTGACCATTTTGTTATGTCTCTGGGATGGTCAACTTACAGGGGTTGTACCGTAACACACACACACAATGTGTCTTTATCTGCTCATTGGTTGATGGGCACTTAGGTTGATCCCACAACTCTGTGATTGTGGATTGTGCTGTGATGAAACATCCAAGTACAGGTATCTTTTTAATGTAATGATTTCTTTCCCCTTAGATAGATACCCATTAGTAGGATTGCAGGATCACATGGTAGATCTGCTTTTAGTTCTTTGAGAAAACTGAGACTGGAGGCATTTTATCTTAAAGTTGAGTAGAATTGGAGCTTGAGAAGAGGATGGGCAAAGGAAGTCCAAGTGGAGATATGTGAACAAAGGCAGTATGAGAAGCAAGAATGCCTGGTTGGCAGTAGTTGAAATATTTAGTTCATTGGGAAAACAGGAAGAAGATGATATTATCGGGAAGTTATGTGGGACCATAACAGGGAAGGATATGTTAGTAACCATTTTTTTTTTGATGAATGTCACTGAAGATGTCTAAGCAGGAAATTTTTTTGAATGACTTAGTTTCTGCAATAAGTTTACTGCCCAAGAATCATTGTTAACAACATAATAACTTAAAACTTATTTTTTTCTGCCTCTGCTTGATTTAGGTTTATTTTACCCTAACTCTTAATATTATTTTCTTAACATTAGAGATTCATTCGATCATTGATTTGAGACTTTTATTCTTTTCTAATATAAGCATAAAGTATATGCAAAAAATTTTCCTCTAAGCATTGCTTTAGCTATACTCCACATTTTTTTTTTTGAGACAGAGTCTCACTCCGTCACCCTGGGTAGAGTGCAGTGGTGTTACAGCTCACAGCAACCTCAAACTCCTGGGCTCAAGTGATCCTCTAGCTTCAGCCTCCCAAGCAGCTGGAACTATAGGTGTGTACCACCATGCTCAGCTAGTTTTTTCTATTTTTGGTAAAGATGGGGTCTCACTCTTGCTCAGGCTAGCCTTGAACTCCTGAACTCAGGGGAATCCATCTGCCTCAGCCTCCCAGAGTGCTAGGATTACAGGTGTGAGCCACTTTGCCTGGCCTGTACACCACAAATTTTTATATGTTGTATTTCCATTTTCATTTGATTTAAATAGTTTCTGATTTACCTTGAGAGTTGCTCTTTTACCTACGGATTTGTTGAGAGTATGTTTTTATTGGCCGAGTGATTAGAGATTTACCTGTCATTTTTCCGTTATTGATTCCTATCTCAATTTCATTATATTGAGAGCATATTTTATATGGATTCTCTTCTTTTAAACTGATTAAGGTTTGTTATATGGTCTGTGATATGGTCTATCTTGGTGACTATTTCATGTGCACTGGAGAAGAATGTGTATTCTGCTGTCGTTGGGTGGAGTCTTCCATAAATGTCAATTAGATCCAGATGGTTGATCATGCTGTTCATTTCTTCTAAATCCTTGGCTAATTTTCTGTGTCATAATTCTGTCTATAACTGTGTTAGGGCTTTTCAGAGACACAGAACCAAAAAGATATCTATTTGTCTGTCTATCTATCTATCTATCTAGGCAATTGATATGGAAATTGGCTTATGTGATTATGGCAGCTGAGAAGTTCTGTTTGAGTCTTATTTGCAAGCTGAAGAAGCAGGAGTCAGGTGGGGGTGATACAGTCTGAAGACCTGAAAACCAGGGGAGAAATGGTGTAACTGCTGGTGTATGTCCAAAGGCCTGAGAACTCAGGAATCACTGTTACATGTCTCGCAGTCTGAAGGCCAAAATTTAGGTGCTCCCATGCCCAAGAGCCAGAGAAGATGGTTGTTTTAGCTCAGGAAGAGAGGGAGAGAATTCTTCTTTCCTCCACCTTTCAACAAAAGGGCCCTCCCTGTATTAGATGGTGCCCAACCACATGGGTGAGAGTGGAGCTTCTTGATGCAGTCTGCTGAGTCAAATGCTAATTTTTACCTCAAAATAGCCTCACAGCCACACCCAGAAATAAGGTTTTACCAGCAATCTGGGCATCCTAAGGAGTGCCCTATCAAATTTACACATAAAATTAACCATTACAGTTACTAAGAAAGGACAGTTGAAGTCTGTTTCTAATTGTCTATTTATTTGTCTATTTCTCTTTTTAATTTTGTCAGTTTTTTCTTCATGCGTTTTGGAGCTCTGTAGTCAGGTGCAAACACATTTAGTATTATTTTGTCTTCTTGGTGAATCGACTCCAATGTATATATTATTCCCCTTTATCTTTATTTTCTTTGTTCCGAAGTCTATCTTGTTGTTATGTTGTCTAGGCTGGCATTGAACTCCTGGCCTTAAATGGTCCTCTGGCCTTGGCCTCTCAAAGTGCCAACATTATAGGCATGAGCTACACACCTGGTACATCATTAGAACAGGTCTGCTGGATATGAATTTTTTTAGTTTTTCTTTATCTGAGAATGTCTTCATTTTAAATTGTATTCCATACCATTCCATTCCTCAACTTTTCATTCTGTAACATTTCATTCCATAACATTTCGTTTTGTAACATTCCATTCTGTAACATTCCATTCAATAACAAATCATTGTGTAACACCGGATTACATCCCATTGTATTTCATTTGTAGTTGCCCAAATAGTGTTCATAGTACTTACTAGACAGTTTTTTTTTTCTCCCGTCCCTGCTCCTCAACTGGGTGATTTCCACTGAGTTTTACTCCCCCTGTGTGCACATGTGTGCTCATTGGTTTGTTCCAGTTTAATCGTAAATCCGTGTGATTTTGTTTTTTCTTTCTTAAGATGCTTCACTTGGGAGAATTGCTTCCATTTCCATCCAGATTGTTACAAAAGATAATATTTCATCTTTTTATAGGGCTCAGTAGCACCACATGTTGCTAAAATACCGCATTTTATTAATCCACTCATGAATTGATGGGCACTTGGGCTGTTTCCACATCTTTGTAATTGTGAATTGTGCTGTAATAATCATTCAAGTGCAGGTGTTTTATTGATAAAATGACTTCTTTTCCTTTGAGTGGATACCCATTAATGGGATTGATGGATCAAACAGTAGGTCTACTTTTAGTTCTTTGAGGAATCTCTGTATTGTTTTCCACAGAGGTTGTACTTATTTGCAATCCCATCACCAGTAGTGTACATGTATCCCTTTCTGCTTCCATGCCAGCATCTACTGTTTTTGGACTTTTTAATAAAAGCCCTTCTAACTGGGGTAAGGTGATATCTCATGGAGATTTTAAGTTGCATTTCTCTGAAGATTAGTGGTGCAGAGCATTTTTTCATATGTTTATTGGCTGGACTTTTTCTTTTAGCTATTGAAAATTGTTTTTTTTTTTTTCCTTGTCTCCATGATATCTGAGGAGAAATCTGCAGTTGTTTTGAATAGTTATTTATTCTTTTTCTCTTACTGCTATTTGGTTTTCAGAAGTTTAATTGTGATGTTTCTGAGTATAGATTTCCATTGGGGGGATTGTTTAGCTTCTTGAATATGTAGGTTTATGTCTTTCATCAAACTTATAAAGCTTACAGTTATGATTTCTTCAAAACATTTTTTTAGCACCGTATCTTTCTCCTCTTCTTTTGGAATGTTGATGACATAAATGTTAGGCTCCTGTTGTGCCACAGGCCCCTGAGATTGTGTTGTTTTTCTCCTGTAATCATTTCTTTCTATGGTTTAGGTTGCTTAATATTTATTCAGCTATCTTTAAGTTCAACATCATTTTAAAATTTCAGTTATTGTACTTTTTAATTCTTTTTTTTTTTTCTTTACTTTTCACCCTCGGTAGAGTGCCGTGGTGTTACAGCTCACAGCAACCTCCAACTCTTGGGCTTAGGTGATTCTCTTGCCTCAGCCTCCCAAGTAGTTGGGACTATAGGCACCCTCCACAATGCCCAACTGTTTTTTGTTGCAGTTTGGCGGGGGCCAGGTTTGAACCTGTCACCCTCAGTATAAGGGGTTGGCGCCCTACCCACTGAGCCACAGGCACTGCCTCTACTTTTTAGTTCTAAAATTTCCATTTGGTTCTTCTTTTTTTCAGATTATATGAGGATACAAACAACTAAGTTACAATGTTTGCATTTGTTAGGTAAAGTCCCTCTTGTAGTTGCTTCCTGCACTCAAGAGGCATGCCATATTGATACCTTTTTATAGTCTTTATTTCTCTTCTATTTTCATATGTGTGTGTGTGTGTTCAATTTTGTTGAATGGTATCATAAAGTAATTTAAATTTTTCTGTTAAAGACATATGTTATGGTACAGGTGTAGTTGATGTTATTGTGAAAACAAATGAGACTAAAAGAAGAATGGATTTTAATCCTAGAAGACTTTTCAACTTTCTACTTTACCTTTAGTTTTGAGAGTCTTCTTGATTTTTCATTTAAGAATTTTCCTAACAGCCACTTTAAACACTTTTCCAGATAATTTCAACATCTAGATCATCTTATCGTTGGTATATGTTGATTGGTCAGGGAACATTCTTTCTGAGGGAGTGACAACTGAACTAAAACTTGAGTAATAAGAATAAAAAAAGGAAATTCTAGGCAGAGGGAACAAGGTGGACAAAGTCCCAACATGGTGAGGTACAGAACAAAAGGCAGTGTTTTTGGAATGATGAGTAACTTAGCTTAGGCTGCTATGAAAAGGTATCATAGACTGGGTGGCTTCAATAAGATAAATTCATATTTACAGTTTTAGAGCCTGGAAAGTCCCAGATCAGGGTGCCAACATGGTCAGGTCCTGATGAGATCTTTCTTTATGGTTTATAGACAGATACCTTCCTGGTTTTTTTTTTTTTTGTTGTTGTTGTTTGTTTGTTTGTTTTTTGCAGTTTTTGGCCAGGGCTAGGTTTGAACCCACCACCTCTGGCATATGGGGCCGGCGCCCTACTCTTCCTGTTGTGTCTTTATGTGGCAGAGAGAGATTGTCTCTTATGTCTCTCCTTATAAGGGCACAAATTCCATTCATGAGGGCTCCACCCTCATGGCCTAATTGTCTCCCAAGGCTTCACCTACTGCTACTATCACACTGAGGACTGGGAACAAAAACATCAAGTGCATAGCCGTGAGCAAGTAAGAACTGAGTGCAGATTAGATCAGAGGAAGACGGCAGATTGTGTAGACATTTTGTAGGCTGTGGTAAGGTGTGTAGATTTCATTCAAGCTGTGACGGGGTGCTAGTGGAATGGTTTTAAGCCATAAGTGACATGTCCTCATTTAGATTTTGTAAGATCGAGGTTAATGTCAAGGTAGCAACCAGGGAAGCCTGTTGAGTGGTTGGCGCACCCCTCCAGATGAAAGATGATGCTGATTTGAATGAGGATGTTGGCAGGGAAGATGGGGAAAAATGGAGATGGAAACAGGCAATTATTAACTTAAAGAGGCTAAATTTGGAGTTATATTTACAAATACTGCCCAGAGCCCTACCGTATAAGGCAAACTTGATGTGGAATGATGCTGTTCCATACAGAAGGGATTAGACTGAATCTTTAGAGACACAGTCTAGAGAAACCACCCATGTTACTTGCTTTTTGGAACATTGTGAGGTAGAATCCATTTGCTAAAACTTCTATTAAAGAAGTTGAAATCAAATCCATGCTCTAGGAAGACTAGCTAGGTGGAGAATGGATTGAAAGCAGAAAAAACAGAGATCTAGATACATATTAGAACAGGGATTCTTTAATTGAAAGTAAAAGAACTAATTTCAAACTGACTTGGGCAGAAAAGGAAATTTATTGGTTCATACCACTGAAAAGTCTAGAAATAGCTGGCTGCAGGCAGCACTGGATCTAGGGGGGCAAGCAGGATTGCTGGGAATTTGTTCCCAAGCTCTCAACTCTACTTTCCTCTCTTTTGATTTTGTTTATAATCAGGCTCCTCCCACACATGGTAAAGATGACCGCAGCCCTGTGAACAAAGCATCCTACCAGGTTAGCACGTGGAATAAAAGTACACTTTGTACACTCAGTACACTTTGTGTCCTGAGTCTCCGGGAGGATGCCACTGGTGATCCTCCCTGTGTCTGGCATTGACCATGTGTGGCCTCATCCAGACATCTGACTTGCTTTAAACCCTGCTCCCATTACTATCGTCCTCCTCAGGACACAGTATCTTTTCTTTTGTGCCTAGCAGTTATCACTTTCTGTCACCCTACACACTATTTCCTTATTAGTTTGTTTCTTTTTCTCCTTTCTCTCTCTCTCTCTCTCTTTCTTTCTTGACAGAGTCTCACATTATTGCCCTCAGTAGAATGCCCTGGCATCACACAGCTCACAGCAACCTCCAACTCCTGGGCTTAGGCGATTCTCTTGCCTCGGCCTCCCGAGTAGCTGGGACTACAGGCGCCCACCACAACACCCAGCTATTTTTTTGTTGCAGTTCGGCGGAGGCCAGGTTTGAACCTGCCACCTTTGGTATATGGGGCTGGTGCCCAACCCACTGAGCCACAGGTGCCGCCTTATTTTTCTTACTGTCTGTTCACCATTGAGAGTCTAAGTTCTGGAAAGACAGGGGTATCTCCTGTTCTGGACACTGATGTGACCCAGGAGGTGTTTAGAGCAATGCCTGTGACATGGCAGGCATCTAGAAAGTGTTTTCCAAATGACTAAATGATAGTCAAGAGGAAGAGGAATCCTCCGAAATAAGGGTTCTGTAAAGAGCAGAAGCAAAAACGGACGCTGAGTGTGTCATCATCACAGTTACACAGCACTTCCTATGTATGAGCCAGGCACTATTTACATGAACTTGATATAATGCTAACATTCAATTCAGTCCTACGAGACAGGTGCTATTATCGTCCCTGTTTTGCGGATGAGGAAACTGAGGCACGGAGAGGTAAGTAACTTGTCCACAGTCACGGGGCAGCTAGACCGAGGCAGAGCAGGGATGTGAGCCTAGGCCGTCTGGGTTTAGAGATTTTACTGTCACCAGCTTTGCCTTTAGAGAAGCAATCCGTCTCCTCTAGCAGTAAGGGTTACTGTCAGTGTCCTTGTCAAGGGTACAAAGGGCAGGAACTGTGGGGGAAAGGAGGGACGGGGGAGGGATTCCCTGGACTTGGCAACTGACTGGAAGTTTCCTGTAAAGGAGAGGGGGGTGTGGAAGGTAATTCTGATGTTCTGAGCCCAGAGGACCCAAGGAATGGAGGTGCCACAGCTCGGACTGAAAGATGGGAGCAGCTGCTCAGCGCTGAGTGGACACTGACCAGTTCGACAGTCGCTCCTCTTCTGTGAACCCCAGACTCTTTCCTCCTTTTATCCTGCCTCCCCCTTCCTCTTCCTCTCTCCCTCCTCTCTTCCTTCCTTTCTCTCTTCTTCCCTCTCTCACTCCCTCACTCCTGCATTCCTTCCTTTTATTTCTTTCTCGATGAGGTCTCTGTCTCCCAGGCTGGAGTGTAGCGGCATCATCATAGCTCATTGTAGCCTCCGCCTCCCAAGTAGCTGGGACTACAGGTGTGCCTGGCTGGCTTTTTGATTTTTTTTAGAGATGGGGTCTTGCTTGTTGCCCAGGCTGGTCTCAAACTCCAGGCCTCAAGTGATCCTCCCACTTCAGGCTCCCAACGTGCTGAGATCACAGGCATGAGCCACTGCGTCCGGCCTGGGACTCAGGTTTTTCTTCTACTCCTTATCCACTGTATCCATCAGGATAGGGTAGTATATTCTACAGTAATAATAGTTTCAGCCTCTCAGTGGCTTAAAACAATAAACTTTTGTCTTTTTTCCCCTCACAATACATGCAAAGCTCAGGCTACCATATTTGGGCATATTGCAGTCATTCAGATGAAGGTTTCACCTACTCACATATGTCTGCAGTCACAGAGGCAGAGAAAGGGAACACGATGATTTATACACTGGATCATGAGTGTGGCTCTTCCATGTGGAAATGACACGTGTTTCCTCCGCTCACTTATCAGCCCCAGTGAGGCGCCTGGTTACACTAACTGCACATGGGCAGGAGATACAATCCTTGTGGGTGTTTGGAAGCAGGACTAGAAACACCTGTTGGACAGCTCTGGTGTCTGTACTTGTGGTCCGCCTGTGGCAGGGATTGAACACCCAAGTCAGCTCTGCAAGTGCTGCCTCACTCAGCTCGTCCCATTCCCCAGTCACAGGGATTGCTTCAGGGAGGGGCACACAATCCAGTGACATGCTGTGGACATCCGCTGCAGATTCTAGAGTGTAGGAAGATGCTTCAGCAGCCATCTTGTGACAATGAGGCATGAGGCTGGTGGAGCCAGCAGGGAGTGAGTGAACACTGAGATATGGAGGGAAAAGTAATTCTTGCTGGTGTTGACAGAACCCTTCAGATGCCATCCTATCCTCCACGGAATAAACGCATAGTTCTCTTTTGTTTAAGGTTGTCAGGTTTTCTGTCAACAGAGGGCACCCTGATTGGTACAGTCTTGGAAAAGGAGGCTTCGCAAAAGGATCTCGTGAGAAATTCTTTTCGTGGCTGTGGTTTAAGTTACAGTAGCTAAACATATTCTTCTTAGCAACGTATCTCAAGAATGGAAGAAAAAGTATCCAATGTACTCAGCCCTACTATGAAGCTAATCTATAGCTTTCATATGAAGGTTAAAGCCCAGTTATAGCACAAGAAATGGGGAGGGAGGCAAGGGAGGCGAGGGGGACAAGGGAGGGGAGGGGAAGGAGGAAGATGGGTGGAGGGAGGGTGATTGGTGGGATCACACTTATGGTGCATCTTACAAGGGTACAAGTGAAAATTACTAAATTCTATTACATTAGAATATAAATGTCTTCATATAGTGATTAAAAGGCCATGAAGGTTATGTTAAATAGTTCAATGAAAATATTTCAGATTGTATAT
>CAUYRH010150860.1:0-20931 GCA_963574655.1 Perodicticus potto
AGCACTCTACACAGGGTGACAGAGTGAGACTCTGTCTTAAAAAAAAAAAAAAAAAAAAAAGTGAAGTACAAAACTGTGCCTACATAATAAGAAGAAATCACGTAAAGAAAATGTTTTTTTCAACTCTGTATGCTTTTAATACATTATTTCTCATATAGCAAGATAGTGTTTAAATTCTGAGATAGGATTTTCTTAAATATCTAATATTTTAATAACATACCGATATGAACATAAAATTACATATTTCAAAAAATTTAAAGTTGAGAAGTTAAAGTATTTTTCTTAAAAAAGAGGCAATGAATAATTTTAATATAATTATCAGTGAAATATATCATCTCTGGGATAGAAAAACTCATATTTACCTATTACAATAAAATACTCATTTAGGAAATGAAAGAAAATATAACTTAGCTAAAACGAACAACTTAGCTGTTGATGATCAGACTAGGTTTAGGGTCTAAGTTGATGCAGTAAATGCTATAACAAGTGCTATTTTCAAGGAAGAATTTGCATCCAGTTATTTTTCTTATGTGTTTATTGAATTATAAAAATAATTGAATTATCCAAAAATATAACAGGGCCAAAATCAATCATAGCAGTAGGGGAAAAGTGACAATAAAAAAGAATTAACTCACACTAAGACTTAATTGAGATGACTTCAGGGTTTAGATATACATCTCTATATGAAATGCATTAATATTAGATTGCAGAGACATCGTCAAGGATGAAAATATTGGCCCCAATATTGGCTTTTGAAACCTTGTGTTATTTATATTATAGGAATAATTAGCAACAAAATGTTTTGAGCCAACTGGGGAAACTTTATAATAATAAAATGCAGTTTTCCGATATTTGAAATTTTTACTTCCTTTAGGGAGTCTAGATTCACTTTGACTGCTTTTAACTGGATTATTCCAAGACTTACAAAAAGGAAACATATAAAAGTCCTTTACAAAGAGTATGTAAGTTAGTCTTGTAGGTATTTCCTAGAGTTATGTTTATATGAATCAGTAATCAAGGATATGTTTTTTAATGTTTCTGTGTATGTGTGTGTGTAGTGGGGGCAGGGGTGACCATTCCAGACCATTCCTTTTAGCCTTGTAAGAAGATGGTAAGTTCACCATTCTAAGTTCTGCTCAATTTTGATTGATCAAATTTCATTCAATTACCCAAGCAATTAAGGAAAATTGAGTAATAGTTAGAATTTGGATTTATAATCTTGCTTTTGGCAAGGCTAGAATGATACTACATTTTTGAAATGTAGACATAAATAAGTCCGCAATTCATTTCAATATTTTTCTAAAGTAGACAATGCATATGTGTGTACACTTTATAGCAAAGAACATTTCATCTATATTATATTCACACCCTTTTTTCATAGGTAATACATGATGACTTTTGCATAATTTTGTATCTTTCTTTTTTTATTTTCTGTTTCTTCCTTCAAGTCTGAAAATGAAAGGATCTAGAAAAGTACAATCTCTTTAACAGGGTGGAGTAATAAAACTCTGGTAAGATTAACTTAAGGCCACAAACACCACTGAAGACAAAGGTGCATTTTCTCAGAAAAAGAAATCTTTCTACAAAATTGGAAAATCAAAACCTACTGAGGTGAATTTCACACCTGTAGAAACATGAGTTTTCGTTTGAAAGAAATTATCCCTGAACAAAATAATGTGTTCCTGTTTTTGCCTTCGAGAGTACTGACTAGGTCGTCACATCTATTGAAGATAATGTAGAGTTTGTGGGGCAATCTTTTGCTGATGATCATCCTGCCTAAACTACTTGCATACCTAAAATGTTGTGTCAGTATCCTTTAGTTTTCCATAGACAATTTTTACCAATGCAGTGTCAATTTAATATGGATCCATAATTCAAGAAAACATAAAGAAATAGTTTATCTATTGAGCAATGTGTTTACAGAATCTTGTGTGCGATTTCTGAGATATTCTGACATTATTATATTTATAATTTGGAATGAAAATTGAAAATTATTTTGTATCCTCTCCTACACAATTTAAACCTCTACATTAATGCTATTCTATATAGTTACTATTATGTTGATTTTTACATGACAAATAAGACTCAAGAATGCATGATTAAAAATAAAATTCTATAAGCAACCAACTGTATAAGTTTTTAAAAGTATTGTCACATGAGTGGCACCCTTAGCTCAGTGGGTAGGGTGCCGGCCACATACACCAAGGATGGAGGATTCAAACCCAGCCCCTGGCCAGCTAAACAGCAATGACAACTGCAAAAATAACAACAACAACAAAAAAATAGCTGGGCATTGTGGCAAGGACCTGTAGTCCCAGCTACTTGGGAGGCTGAGGCAAGAGAAACTTAAGCCCAAGAGTCTGAGGTTGCTGTGAGCTGAGACCACAGCACTCTACCCAGGGCGACAGCTTGAGACTCTGTTTCAAAAAAAAAAAGAAAGAAAGAAAGAAAGAAAGAAATTATCATATTATAATAATTCCCATATGCTTAATCCACCTCCTTATGACATAATTCATATCTAGGATCACAAATGTTATTCAAGTCCCATTTTCACTAGGTCATTCTATATATGATTTATATTGTTGTTTGTGTCCCTATCTGATTTCTGATTTGTTTTCCTATCATCTCCAAATACGCATATGTCTAATGTCATTCTGATTTGAATGACTTTTTCCTTTCTCTCCAAACTCCTCATATAGTAGGTCATTTTGCACCCACAGCAATTTTATGCATCAGTGATGTCTTAATAACTTATAAATTTAGATTTCCTTTTACATATCATTCTCAATGACACTAGTTTAGGTTTTTTCAAATATATAAAATTTAATATTGCATTTAAAAATGTCCACACTATGTTTAGTTTCAGTACTCTGCACAATAGTTTCTCTTCTATTTGTTGAAGTACTGATTTCATTATGCCTTACCCAAAGTCTTCACTCACAATTTTATGACTCCAATAACACACACACCTGTTTTTTCTAACATTCTTGTCTATCCATAGCTGAGCACTGTTCATCCTATATATGGGTATAGTCTTGCTAATCTATTGTTTCAGTGTTTTTTGTGATTCAGATAAATGAGTGAAATTGGTTTTACTAATTCTTTCATTTATCCTTTCTTCAATCAATAAATATATCCTGATGTTTTTGATGAGCCAAGTAGTTTGTGCTAGTTTAGGTTTCAACAATAAATATGATCATTACATTCTTTGCCCTGATAGGCTTTTGCATGCTTTAGAAAGAAAGTTGTTCACAATAAATTATAAATGTAAAACTTTACTCAAAAGGAGAAATTCATAGTGAATTACCCTGGGAACCAAGTTTAGTAAGGAAACTTAATCAGTTTAGGCTGTTATAACAAAATACTATAGACTAGGTTGCTTAAACAATAGAAATTTATTTTTGCAACTTTATTGAGGCTAGGAAGGCCAAGATCAAAATGTCAGTCAATTTAGTTCCTGGTGAGAGATCCCTTCCTGACTTACAAACAGCTACCCTCTCATATCCTCACATGAAGTTTCTACAGGGCATGTATGTATAGGGAGAGATCAAGCTCTCTGTTTTCTATTCCTACAAGGGTACTAATCCCATTATGAGGGTCCCACCCCCATTGCCTCATACCCGTAACTCATAGAACCATTACCTCCCTCAAACCGTGCTTTCCAATACCATCAATCCTGAGGGAACACAAACATTCAGTCTATAATACTAACAACATTACATGTTTGATGACATTTAAAAGTAAACTATGTTCTAGATTTTTCTTTCTTTTATTCTGCTCATTTGCCAGGTTCAATATTTTAAAATGATACATAAAAAAATAAATAACTATGAAATTCATACTCTAGGATCAATATAATTTTTCATATAACAAATCATAGAAATAAATTATGAATCCAAGAAATGTTGTAAGGGTAACTTCTGTGTTTACCTATGAACAACAGAAAACCCTTTCCTATGACAATTGCTACATCTGTGTATGCAGCCTCTGTAATTCAGACAGGAGGAAATGGTGAAAGGCACAGGGCTGCAGAGCCATGACAATGGAATAAATATACCCAACTATATTTAAAATATTTCCCTGAAAGTCCTCATCAATATCTTCCAAATAAATATCATGGACTTGAATGGAGTTACTTGGCTACTCTGCCTGCAAGAAAATTAGAAAGTTTATTACTTTTAACATTGCTACAAAGAACAAATTTAGTTTTGGTTTTTGTTTCTTTGTATAAAAAAGGGGGGGAGAATGAAAATGAATGTTAAGTGACAACCAGTGGATTCAATAAAATCATTTTCAAGACTTCCATGTAACAGGTTTGTGGTGCCATGTAAACCATGATTTTTATAGAGTAAACCACAATAAGTAAATTGTTTTTTTAAAAGATATTAGTATACGATAATAAATAATAATTTATTATGATTGTTCAAACTATAAAGTGAACAGATATGTACTATTATATGTAATATATAATAATTTGAACACCAATAAAAGTTTTATGTTAGTAACATCCTTGTAGAAATCCTAAAGACAATAGAAATGTTATTCTCAGCAAAAAGAAAAGAATAATTAAATGATAAATGTATAACATGAAAAAGAATACTTTTCATTGAGATATCTAAAATAATGTTAGAGTAAATTTAGAATTTATTAACTTTTCTTAAACCCAAGTGAGATCAAAATCTTAAAGTTTTGCTGTTTTGTTATTGTTGTAAAAGGAAGAGGTAATAGTTAAAAATAAAATCATTCTCAGTGAATCCAGGGTAATAAACATGAAACAATAGAAAATGAAATGCCAAAAACAAAACAAAAGCAATAGTAAGGTACCACCAACTCCTACAAAGGACTATAAAATCAGAAGAAGCAAAAAAAAAAAAAAAAAAAAAAAAAAAAAGCCCATTAATTGTAAAATAACAGAATTGGAGTAAATGGAAGGAAAACATTACTATTTATCAAGAAAACATTAGATTTGAATTTAAATGCATATTTTAATTTTAACATGCCCTTTGTCAAGGGTGAAGGCATTTTCAATGCAGCTGTGGGTCTCCAAATAAAAGAAAAAAGGTATCCATAGATTAGGTAATTCATATAGAGTTTTTTCTAATCTCTCCATCTTTGAATTTATTTTATTACTGTCTGCTACCTTAATCCATGGGTAATGATAAAATGATATCTTACTGTAATTTGTAAACTTTACAGTGGAGAAGACAGTTTCAGAATTTCTACAGAGGATCAGTATTCTTGTAAGAAGTAATCTAAGGAAGGGTTTGTTTAAGACTTTATGTAAAATTAATTTTAAAAAATCAATTGTCCATATCTAAAAATGCAAAATAGGTCAATAAAGATGAAGACAAAGGAATTTTTTTCCTTTCCAAGAAAATTGTAGGCATTTTCAATACTATTTGAAAATCTCATTTGCCTCTGAACCCCACACCAGACCTTCTAAATTCCAAAAAAAAAAAAAAGATTTTTGACAACTCAAGATGACCTTTCATTTACCTGTATGATGTCCCTCTGCCGCCCTCATCTGGTGAGCACTGATTCTTTCCCTCCAGCTGATTTGATTTATCCTTTCCAAAAAGATGAGTATTCTGCTTTTTGAGCAGATATATAATTGTTTTGTAACAGCACATGCTCAGTCTTCAAAAATGATTATAAAAGGCATATATTTTTTCCATAGTCCCTGAAAAAAAGATGTTTACAGGCAGTGAACATGGTAAAGGACACCAGAGTGTCTTGTCTTATGAACCAGTAACACTGAAACTAAGACCCCCACCATAATGGCAAAAACCAGCTTCAACTTAACCATACTTTCTTTTGTGATCATTGAAGAAGCTGGAGACACTTCATAAGCGGTCAGTGTGAGAAACTCTGAGTTTTCTGTGTTAAAATTGATGTTTCAGAAATTTAGTATCACTAAGAATATATCATAATACTGCTTATTCTCGTCAAGAAAATAAAACCTCAGATATTAAAGTGTAGAACTACTTGTGTATAAATACTTAATAGACTTTATTGTCTTACACTACATTGAAATAAAGGCTGCAGACGCCACATTATTCTGTTTGGATTGTCACTGGATAAGCATAGTTATGTCTGGGCCCCTGTACAGTTCATGGTTTAAAAAATTATCTCTTTTGGTTAACAATATTAAGAAGCAGAAAATTGTCATCAAGTTTTTCATTATCCTCTATAAACAGTTTACTAAGGGCTACAAAATTTTCTTTCTTTTTTTTTTTTAGACAAGAGTCTCACTATGTCACCCTGGGTAGAGTGTGTGACATCACAGCTCACAGCAACCTCCAACTCTTAGACTTAAGCAATTCTCTTGCCTCAGCCTCCCAAGTAGCTGGGACTACAGGTGTCTGCCACAATGCCCAGCTATTTTTTTCTTGCACTTGTCATTGTCATTTAGCTGGCCTGGGCCACGTTTGAACCTGCTACCCTTGGTGTATGTGTCTGGCACTGTAACCACTGTGCTATGGGCACCAAGCCAGGGCAGCAAAATTTTCAACCACACTCTACTTTAGTAGGTTATTTGAAATAGTAAGTGAGAATGTCTTTATTCCTCCAGCTTTAGCTTTAATAAAATCACATAGTTGCCGTCAACATATTTGGAAGAGAATACAAAAATAAAACTTTGAATTTCTCCAAATATATATATATATATGTAATATATGAAGTATAAATTTGTATATGTTATATATTACTATTAATATATTTATAATAAGTAATTTATAATATATTAATATTTTAATATATTAAATTACTGTATATATAATATATATAAATAATGGATTGATATATATACATACATATATATATAGAGAGAGAGAGAGAGAAAGAGAGAGACAGAGAGAGAGTAATACATTATTTTGGAGAAATTCAAAGTTTTTTTGTATCCTCTTGTATCCTCTATGTTGTGTGTGTGTATATATACATAAATATACACACATGCAATATACACACATACATATTTCATAATTCATCCCAATCTGGTGATGCTGTCCATCTATAAATACTCACAAACAATAGAAAATATAACCTAATTATAGTTGGCCTACTGAGTGATCCAAAGTTGCAGTATAGGAGAGACTGGATGGCATGGGCAGCAAATTGAGAAGTGTAGCAACAATTTTCTCAGGTATGTAAGTATGGGAAGGATGGAAGTCAAGGATGTGAAAATCGCAAACAATACCTTGGTGGAAAGGTGAGCAGAGGAAGATAATCAGGTGATGAAAGCACCCTTACCCAGAGAAGATCAGAGGATATTGGTAACATACTACTAAAATACATAATCTGTCTATCTTGGCCCAGGAATTAGTTTTCCTGCTGTTGGTGTGTTACCCCTCCTAATCTGCTGCACCTATACATCTTGCATAATCTCATCAGATCTAACTTCTCAGAATGTTGTTCTGGTTTCATAAATTCATTTCCAAAAATGCATTAAAAGTAACATTTTATTACCTATTGAAAATATTTCCAAATTTTGGAACTCACAGGAGCTTCAATAATTTACTCTTAATTCATTTCAGATAATCATTTCTACTCTCTTGCATTTGTTTTCATTTCATGAAACTGATGTTTTATTATTCTTCAATTGTGGCTTGTGCTAGCTTTTCTAAAGTGTTCTTCAAAGTCCTATTAGTGCAGAATTAAGCAAGTACATATTCTAAGAAGAGAATTAGACGTTTATTAGAAGACTTTGGTTTTTTATAGTACGATCCCATATTCATTTTTTTAAAAAAGAAATTATATTTCTTAGTAATCAGGAAAAAGGGAAAACATCAACATTTGTTATTGATGTTGATTTTATCCAATCAACATGCATAGGATGTTTGCATATTGAAACATGCAACATGTGGGAGATGCCATTGTCTTGAAAAATAAAATGATTCGTTAAAAATTTGATGTTCTACGATCGATCAACACATCACTTATTTACATTTTTTATTTCATCAAAATATTTTGAGAATCATAGTTTATTTAAATCTGTAATTATCTATTCCTATGTTATTTTCATTGCTTCAGAAGTTTAATCAGGGTTATTACAGATTCACAAAGTTCAGGAGGCTCTCAGAGAAGTAGTGTCATAAAACTTATTTAAAGCAAAGGATTTATGCAAATATTATGTGAAGCATTCTTCCCTCTGATCATAACAATTAACATATTTCCTACTTGCAAAATGAATTCTTTCCATCTTCCAATGCATAGGAATATCCTGGAGACATAGTGGGTTTGCAATAAAGTACATTGCCTCAATAAAATGGCATACAATGTTTTTAGTTTTCCAGAGATATAGAAGCTCTATTTATATTATACTAGAATCTATTATTTGTGTAATAGTATTTTGTCTAAAAAAAATCAATGTACATACCTTAATTTAATAAATATTAATTATCATCTGAGCCTGAATTCAGTGTGTCATAGTCACTTTACTGATGGAGGGTAATGGGGTGTAGTTGTTGAAGGTTGAAGTGACTATGGCAATTTCTTAAAACAAGACAATAATGAAATTTTGTGTATCAGTTAAATATCCTTTTTATGAAAGATTTTTTTGTGGTATGAAAGTAAATTTGCTGGAAATTTACTCACAGTAGAACATTTTTCAAAATTGAAGTCAATCTTCTCAAAGCCTGTGGACACTTTATCAAATAAGTGTATATGATACTCTAAATCCTTTGTTGTCACTTCAGTAATGTTCCCCGCATTTTTTCCAGGACTAGGCACATCAGTAAGAAACAACTTCTTGCTTGTTCAAGTTTTATCATGAGATTGCAGCAATTCAGTCATGTCTTCAAGTCCCACTTCTAATTCTAGATCTCTTGCTGTTTCAACAACATGCAGTGACTCAACCCACTGCAGTCACAGATCTTTTGAAGTTAACATTCCAGATGCCATTAAGATAATTCATGATTCTTGGGAGGAAGACAAAATACCAACATTAACAGAATTTGGAAGAAGTTTAATGCTACCCTCATGGGTGTCTTCGAGGGGTTCAAACTGTAGCAGAGGAAGCACTGTACATGAAATTAAAGTGAGCACATTCAAAAATGGTTCTGATAGACTTGCTTGATGCAGGGTGGCCACACCGTTTCTATTTTTAAACAATGAATAGCTATTAAGTATAATAAAAGAAAGTGTTCTTGTATTCTTACATCATAAGCTGAATTCTAGGCATCAGTATCAAGTCCAGGATCTCATCAGTTAAGTCAAGATTCATAAGTCAGCTGATGCTCATTGGAATCAAATCTGCAAGCACATGATTTCTCTCATCTGAAAAACCTTTAAGCTAAACAGACAAGTTATCTGTCTCTCAAACATTTAACATATAATGAATGATTAAGGAGCCATACATGTGAACACTCCCATTCAGAAACAGGAAGAGTGGAATATGCCTGGAAGTCACTGGTCCATAGCAATTCTGAAATATTGTCAATTATGCACTCTGTAAGAGTTTCTTTATTAAGGCCCAGTTATTTCACTTGCAGAAAGTTTTTATGCATTTGGGTTCTACATTCTGGAATTTGCTTCTGGCTATAAATCATTCTTCCTTTTTCATTAGAAGTGGCCTTTGTTTGTAGCTGAGTAATTTTCCAGCCTACTTCCCATGCATAGAAGATGGGGATCCAGAGAACTAACTGTATTAAGTTTGTGCCATTTGTGTCATTTGCATTACAACAGAATTATGTTTTTCCCAGTGTAAATTGCTTAAAACCAATGTATGGTATTTATTTTTCTACATCATATTGAAACTGCTTCCACTGAATAACAGGCATCCCTCACGTTTTTTTGTGCTAGGCTCCCCTTTATGACATGGACTGAAAGTAAAGGCGATGTGGGACAAAATCCTCAGGAGTCTTAGAACCCTTTAGTTTACCAGAAGGTGTGTAGGTGCACGTCCTTATGAAAGGTGCACGTCCTTATGAAACTTGGATGCCTTTGTATATGGCTAATAAGGTAAACTGTTAGCAGAGTTCAATAAATTGTGGCCAGTGAGCAAGGTCAGGCCACAACCTGTTTTTCTATAATAAAGTTTTATTGCAACACAACCACACCCATTCATTCCTATATTGTCTATGGCTGTTTTTTCTTTAACATGGCAAAGATGATTGTTTCTGGAGAGGTTGTAAGGCCAACAAAGTCTGAAATATTTACTATATGGTACTTACAATAAAAGTGCTATTCCCTGGTCTAGCTGAGATGGTCTACAAGGCAATGCCTTAAATCTTTCTGATGTCTTAACAAAGACTTTACAGTTTCCTCCGTGATATGAGCTTTACTTTGCAGTTTTGTTTCGTTGGTGGCACTCTGGATTTATTTTCTACTTTGAAGACATTTTTGCTGGATAGAAAGATTATAGTAAAAAACATATTTATTTCCTAGCCCAGTAAATCTTTATATTTTGATTAAATTCTGCTTAGAGTAAGACCTTTCAAAGTTTACCTCAGCTCTCTATGTTCCCACCTATCATATACTGTTAAAATAAACCAGTTATTTCACCCAGGATCTTTTTTTTTTTTAAGTCAACACTCTTGATGTTTATTTGACATAGTACTTTTCTCTCTCTTTTATTTTATTTTATTTTTTTTATTAAAAAAAAACAAAAGTAGTTATAACCGTTGATGTCTTCTTTGGAAAGATCCTAAGTTAAATCTTCCAGATGTAAAATTTCTTTCCTAGTTCCCATGTTATTGCGGTCAATAGTTTTGCTAAATAAACTTTCTCCTATAAATGGGATCCTTATTCAAGTTTCTTAAACACATTTTCATAGTTTTCTTCTTGTTCCTACTGAGAGTCATTTCGAGAAAACTCTCTGGAGTCTAACCACAGCTAAGTCATAAAACCAATGTCCTACTTCCTGAATTCATGGACTGATCTAGATCTGGTACTTGTTTTGGAAGTAATTTTTTTTTCCCCGCAGTTTTTGGCTGGGGCTGGGTTTGAACCCACCACCTCTGGCATATGGGGCCGGTGCTCTACTCCTTTGAGCCACAGGCGCCAATAATTTTTTTTTTAAATAATCAATTCCATCTCCTCTTTTCCCTAGAATTTTAATGATCTTTCTTGAGACAATTTCAAGAGTCTCTGATTATTTTAAAAAGTATTGACTTAACCTAAGTTTTAAAATGTTGTGATGTAACATTTTTATATTTTTCCTATTGTTTTCATTTTTATTGTGTAATTTAAAATTATTTCTTAAATACTCATACCAGAATACTGTTTTTTATTTTTTTGTTGTTTTTTTGCAGTTTTTGGCTGGGGCTGGGTTTGAACCGGCCACCTCCAGCATATGGGGCCGGTGCCCTACTCCTTTGAGCCACAGGCAGGTGCTGCCCATTATCTGTTTTTTAAATATAATATATTATAATAAATATAATATATACTTTATATTTTATAATAAATAATATATACTTTCTTCATAATTGCCAAAACTTGAAAGTTATCAAGATGTTCTTTCACATGTGAGTGGGTAAACTGATGTATATCCAGACAATGGAATATTATTCTCAGGTGAAAAGAAGTGAGCTGTCAGATATTAAAAGGTATGTAATAAATGTTAAATACAAACTACTGAGTGAAAGAAGCAGTCTAAAACAGCTCAAAACTGTGTGACTCTAGCTATAAGGAATTCTGGAAAAGGCAAAACCAAGGACACAATAGGGAGATCAGTGATCTCTGTGGTTTGAGGATGGGGTAAGTGGGAAAAGAGTCAGAGTGCAGAGTATTTTAGGGCAGTCAAAATGTTCCATCTGATACACAATGGTGGATACATGTCATTATACACTTGCCATTTGCCAAAACCTGTGGACTGTACAACACCAATAGGGAGCACTGATGTAAACTGTGGACATGGGGTGATTATAATATATCAGTGTAGATTAATTAATCTTAATAAATGTGTCACTCACTCTGATGAGGGATGTTGATAAGGGGGACACTATACAGAGTGGGGACAGAGAATATGTAGGAAATCTCTGTACCTTCTTCTCAATTTTGCTATTGACCTATAATTGTTCTTTAGATGAGGGGCTCTGATGATCACTTTCTGTCTTTCAGTTTGGACTACAAAGTCCTAAATGTGACTGAGGGATTGGCCAGTAGTGAGAGACATTGAGGCCAAGTTCAAATTATCTCAACTCTCATTTGAAATAAAATTGAATGTTCACATTGAGATGGAGTATAGGAAAAAAAACATCCTTTTGGAGTATCTCTGGTTTCTTCCACCTATCTATATAATCTAATAACAAACAAAGAAATAAAAATACAAGCAAACAAATCCCATAAGGCAAAAATGGACTAAAAGTCATGCGTAATAACTGACAATAGAAGAAAAGAATCCATGCTAAACCCAGATATGACAGGACTTTAAAATAATCTCATTAAATTTTCAAGTAAATAAATGACATGATATATAATTTCAGAAAATAATTCTGAAGTGTAAGAAATTCATCTAGAAATGAAAAGTAGCAATTACTGAATATAAGACCTTTCTGAGGAATAAAGAACATATCAATCAACATAAGTAGAAAATATGTACACTGAAGTATAGAGGGAAACATATGAAAGTGTATAAGAAAGGTTTGGATTAAGGTAGAAAGTTTTAACATGTCTGTAATCAAAGTCCAGAGGAAGAGAATGAAGATAGGTTAAAAAGCAACATATATCATTTTAGTGGCTGAATAACATTCCATGGTAGACAATTACCACAGTTTGTTAATACATTCTTGGATTGGTGGGCATTTAGGCTGTTTCTACATTTCGGAGATTGTAAATTGAGCTGTAATAAGCAGTCCTGTGCAAGTGTCCTTATGGTAAAAGGATTTATTTTTTCTTCTGGGTAGATGTTCAGTAATAGGATTGCAGGATCAAATGGGGGGTCTAGTTGGAGTTCTTTGAGGATTCTCCACACTTCCTTCCAAAAAGGTTATATTAGTTTACAGTCCAACCAGCAATGAAAAAGTGTTCCTTTCTTTTTACATCCATGCTAGCATCTGAAGCTTTGAGACTTTGCAATGTGGGCCATTCTCATGGGGTTAGGTGTTATCTCAGGGTGGTTTTAATTTGCATTTCTCTAATAATTATGGACAATGAGGGTTTTTTCATATGTTTGTTAGCCGTTCATTTGTCTTCTTTAGAGAAGGTTCTATTCATCTCTCTTACCATTGATAGAAGGGATTCTTAGCTCTTGTACACCATGGAATATTATTCAGCCACTAAAAATGATGGAGACTATATATCTTTTGTACTAACTTGGACGGAGGTGGAACACATTCTTCTTAGTGAAGCAGCACAAGAATGGAGAAGTATTAATCCAATGTACTCAATTTTGATATGAGGACAATTGATGCTAGGACATGGTGGGGTGTGGGGGAGCAGAGAGAGGGAACGAGGAGGGGTGTGGGGGGCACTAAGTTTTGCACACCTCTTGGAGAAGGAACACATTTATAAGAGGGACTTTGCTTGACAAATGCAATTAGTATAACCTGGATCTTTGTACCCTCAATGAATCCCCAACAATAAAAACCAAAAGCACCATACAAAGAAATAGTAGCTAAGAGTTTTTCTAAATTATCTTAAACCACTAGAAACCTCAAAGAGAAAATAAATGCAAAAAACCTAGCAACAAGGCAGCAAGTCTCCCAAAAACCAAAGGCAAAGAGAATGATGAGTGTAGCTAAAGAATGAAGACATACTATCTCCTCAGGAACAAAACAGGGATAAACATTGAACTTATAAAGAAAAAACAATGCAAGACCCAAAATCAGGAAATGATAGTGCAAAATACCTGAAAGAAAATAACTGTCAAATTAGAATGCTATACTCACAGGAAATATTTATTTTTTTGGTAGGTGGAACACAATCTGAGGTTTCATATCGGAGATGTGAGAAGCACTAAAGAATGATGGGACGATACACATGTTTATAAATGTGAACAAGGACTTTGCGTAAAACAAAGAAATAACATATATGACATGTTAAACACACAAAACTGAGATATATGATAGTAACTGTACAAAATGCAAGAAATAGTTACATGGAATTATAGTATTCTAAAATCCTTTATTATCTGAGAACTGATAAAAGTATACTAATAGAATGAATAGGTAAAAGCCTAACAGAGAAGAAAATGAAAATCACCTAATGAATTTCATATATTAGAAAAATATAATGAATCCTAAGAGGAAGAAAAGGACAAAGAGTAGGAATTTAAATAAAACAAAGCCAGTAGTAAAGTATGGCCTCAGTAACAATACATCAGTAAATAGCAGAATAAAAAGCAGTTAAAAGGCAAAGTATTTCAGAGTGGAAAGCAATTCAATTATATACTGCTTAAAACAGTCACATAAAAAATAAAAATATGTAAAGGTTTACAATACAGAATTAAAAGAAAGATGTCATGCAAACACTAACAAAAATAAAGATTGGATTATAGTAAGTGTTGGACAAAGTAGACTTTTTGTAAGAAGTCTAATTTTAAAGAAAGGGAAACATTCAGAATTTAAAAGGTGCCAATTAAACAGAAACATAAATATTTCTATGCATCTAGCAATGTAATTTTACATGTATATAGCAGAAATCTATTATACTAAAAAGTGAAACAAATCTGAAATGAGCAAGGAATTTTTAATATTCAGTGATCAAAAGACCAGCAGAAAAATCTATAAAAGTATAGAGGAGGATTCTAAAGCATAATACACAGAATTGTTTAATTGACATAGGTAGAACTCAATAATTGCAAAGTACATATTCTTTTCAAGTATCGAGGAAAGCAAAGTCTCAACACATTTCAAAGCACTGGTAAAAATAGAGTATGCCCTCAGATCATAGCAAAATTAAGGTGGAAACTAATATAAAAAATAAGCTGAAAATCTTTATATATTTGGAAATTAACCAAGATACCTTGAAAGTCTTGGGTCAAAGATGAATTCCTAATGGAAATGCTACAATAATTGGAATAAATGAAAAACAAAGTAGTACAAATTAAAATTGGAAGAACGTCGTTGAAACAGGCCTTAAGCATAAACGTTCAGCTGAAATGCACACGTTGTAGATAAAGGAAGACTGAAGTCAAAGTTCTGAGCAACCATTTTAATGAGTTAGAAAACAATCTGCAAATTGCAGCTATATGGGGAAGGGAGGAAATAATAAAGAAGACAATTACTGGGATAGAAAACGAGTGTGTAATAGAACAACAAATACGAAAGACGATTCTCTGAAAAGGTCAGTGCCATTCTACATCTGTAAGAAGACTGCTTGAAGAAAAAGAGAAACAAAATCCTGTTCTAGGAATAAATCAGGGACATCATTATGCTGCAAAAGCCTGCCAATATTCTTCAAATATGCCCTATCCTGTGGTCTTATTAACATCTAGAATCCTAATTAGTATTACCCTTTGGTATAATGGAATTTTGAAAACAGGCCGCAAATTCTTTGACACATAATCCCATTAAGCCATAGGGAGCTTGGTCCCTCTCCCATGAATTTTCACCAAACTTGTGAATATTTAGAATTTATAGAGAAGGGCAGAAGTGATGTCATGTTACCTCTAAAGGGCAAGTCATAAAAGGCCTGCAGCTTCCTATTTTTTTGCTGGAAATAGTCACAAAAGGAATCCTAAGTCACCCTGTCAGTAGTCCAACTAGTAGCCAAATCCCCACGCAAAGGTCACGTGCAGTTGCTCTGGGTCCCAACAGCTGTGCCTGTTTCAAGGCACCTGAGACCAGGTGTTGGAGAAGATGACACACAAGTTCAGCTCTGAGCTCAGCGTCACCCTCAGCTCTTCTCGTCTTCCCAGCTGTGGCTCCACATACCATGGAGTAGAGAAAAGCCACATTTTCTACAGCCTGTCCAAGTGTATGAGCTTAACAAAATGGTTTTGTTCTTCTAAATCTTAAGGCGGTTTGTGAGGAAGCAAGACACAAATGGAACACCTAGAATCTGAAAACCACCACCTACCTGTCCTCCTTCAACAACTTCTCTGAATGGAAAACAGAGTCAAATTTTAAAATGGCAAATCTGGTCCTATTTCATCTTGTTTAACTTATTTCACTGGACGTTCAAAGTTCTTAAGGAAGCAGAAACAGATCTTCTTTGCAGCTCACCGAGCTTTCTCTGGTTTTGGCATTTTTCTAACTTGAACATTCATATCAAACCAGGCTACCTACCATGTGTGCGGTATGCACTTATAAAATACCTATTTTTGTTATTGTGCTTACTACAGTTGTAATTTCCTTGCATTTGTGAGGTTATGTGACTAACGCCCTTCTCTTAGGAAACTCTAAATTCCTTGAGGGCAAGGACTGTGGCTGCTTTCAATCCTACTTTTATCCCAGGCACCCAGCCTACTGCCGAGCCTGAAGTATATGGTCTGTAAATTCTTCTCTGCTTCTGAAGAATAGTAACCCAGAGAGAGTCTAAAGTGACAATAGAAAAAAAAAAGAAAAAAAAAAGGCCCGATTGCACCCAAACAAGGAAGGCTTTAGATGCTAGAGAGAAATGATAGAAAAAAAGGATATAGAGAAGAATTTTAAAAGGAGGGCGTTAAAAGTGAATGCTTGTTTGCATGGTCCCTGTACTACCTCCTTTTTTTGACAAAAAGCTCCATATTGACAGCCTGAGTGAATTTATGTGAGAAGATCGAGGTAGGGCCAAATAAATTGATCACTGAGGAAATACCCTTCCAGGACTCATAAATGAAAAGTAGGAGAAAACACAATTTGTCAAAAATTGTACAGGAGAGGTTTTAAAATGGGATTCACAGTTTTCGGGGAAGGGAGATTTTGACAGCTGCTTCAAACTAACAAGAACCCAAAACAGGAATAATTTTGATACTGTCATTTATGTGCCTATCACAATTACAACCATGTAAAAAGAAGCATGTATGGCATAATAAAATACTTAAACTTGACAAGTAGATTGAGGCAGGCATGTCAATCGAAATACTACATCCTGTGATTTTTTAAAATTATTTACTATTTTGGTTTTGAAGGACAAACTCTGAAATCTATGGGATAGAAAGAATTTTTAAAATAAGACACTTTTTGCAAACTCAGTACTAATTTTTATTAGAATATAGGGAGATTGGAGTTTTAAACACCAGGCACTTTTTAGCTAAGGAATACCCCTTGACATCATGGAGAACTAAATCCCAATATAGGTATCATAAACATTAGTAGAAATGGTAATGTGTAATGTAGTTAATAATGGAATGGAACTTCACTAGCTCATGATGGTAAGTGTATTAATAGGAAACATTGGACACTATTTTTCTGGACTCCATTTTGATACAGTAATGAATTAAAAATCAAGTAAAACATGGAAACAATATGAAGCATTAAACACAGTGTCCATGGTGTGAAGAAATGTCAGCCAATATCTCAAGAGATTAAAATTCATACAGCATTTGTCTAGGTGGTGATATTTACCAGCACTTAGCCTTCTACAAGTTTCATGGCAATACACATAGCCAGGTCTGGGGCCGTGAACGTTTACACAGACCCAATGTCTTCTCATCTTCTCGTGATATCATTACTAATGGTTGATCCAGTTGTTGAAGTTTTTATTTTTATTTTATTTTGGTAAGATAGGTCCTGAGGACACCACACTAAATTCACTAAAAGGAATATGTGCCAAATGTGATATCAGTCAGAGCATGACTGCCATTGAGCATGGTCGATGCCTCTGTGACAATTTCCTATCCACAATTACATCATCTAACTTACTGATTGGTTTGCCAAGTAAATAAGGCCATAAAACTAACATGCCACCTGAGTTCTTTCTTCTGATTTCGACAAAATGTAACACTCTTCTGTGGAATGGATTGTGATTGGGGGAATAGAAGTGACTAAATAGTTACTGAAGGAGAAAGAAAACTTAATAGTTAACCACTGTCTTTGGGTGGCACAACAAATTAAAGGCATTAAAAAATTGGTTCCCTAATTTTGAAAGGTATGGTGTTGAAATGCTTTCATTTGTAAAAGAAAAACAAAATACAGTGACATTAATATTTTTGCTGATATTCAACTTCCAAAAACGGAAATTGAATCAGCAATAGTAATAATAATATACGTGATAGTAAGTGTGGTAGTAACAGTAGTAGTAATTTTTATAGTACCACAGGGAGTGTTCTAGTAGTGGGGATGGTGTTGATAGATAGAGGTATAACTTTATCAGAAACATATATTTCAACTTTGATAAAACTTGAAGAAAAAAATTTTTTTTATAATTGTAGAATTCAAGTTCTTAGGGTTCAGAGGACACACGTAGAAGTCTTGATTGAAAAGAATTTACTGAGGGGTTATTTATAGCTTCATGGGCTATACCAATGGAACCAACATGAGACTGGCAACACTGGGAGCAGCCTTGACCCTGGGCCTAGGAAAGAGTGGCTTTGTGGACTGAGGGAGAGGAAACAAATGGAAGGTGTCAAGATAAGGGATGTTAGCTACTTCACGGAGGCAGCTCAGGTGCAGAGGTAGTAAATGCCTCAAACTCGCTCTTCTCCTTCCCTCTGATGCCTTGCAGAGCTTCCTAGAGAAGCCAGAGGCAAGAGTGCTCCAGGGTGATGCTCCACAAGGCATGAAATAGAAGAGAAAAGGGTAGAAAATGAAGTTAGAGCAAACCAAGTTGAGAATGAACAACAAAAATAGGCTGCATTTCCTCCACATTTACTATATACCGCGTGCTGTCCAAGGCCAGTTGCATGCATTAAATAATCCTCAATCAAAATGGTCTTTAAACCCTGATTTACAAATAGTAACAATGTCATAAAATTATTTGATAATATTCTCATTCATTGACAGGGGAATGTAGATTATATTGTGTGAAAATTTCAACAGTATCAGCTTCTACAGGAAGCCAAGCTTAAAATTATGACATTCCTAATTTTAAAATAATCGCTTCACTTTTATGAGTTAAAAAATGATATAAAGAGGAAACCAAGTGAACAAATCTTTTAGTTGAATAAAATAGGCTGAAAAAGAAATCAAGGGGGGTGGGATGGTAGAAATAGAAAAGTAAAGAAAGCAAAGCTGCTTATAGACAAGTTCAGATCCAGCAGGTCTTCTTAGGGACTCTAGGGAAACTTAGTAAAGGTTCTTTACTTTTCTACACAGAAGAAAAGAATGCATATTCCACATTGTTTTTCTTTCTGCTATCAAAGTGCTTTAAATGCTTGCAAATATATAAGAATAAAACAATATCAGGACACAAAGCCATCACTAGGAGTATTGGATAAATTCACACAACTTTATTAGAAAACAAGCAATACAGCCACTCCAGCTGCTTATTTTTTCCAGAGCCCAAATGCATACATTAAGGGTGTCTATAGCCCAGAGAAAGGAATAGCCTTCTACACTTGCCTTTGAACCCCTGGATGTCCTTTTTAACTCTGCTTTTTTCCTCCTATTTTCCTTTTGTTGGAGGTGCTTCGGTAAATGAACTTCACTGATCTGACATGGTAACCGTAAATGCTTCTTGCCAAATGTGATTTGGTAGGTGAGAAACCAAGAACAAAAACATCAACATTTAGTAGAAAGAACAATGACCTAGAGGTTGGGTGACCCAGACACCAGACATAAGCAATAACCAGCTGTGGGATTTAAGAACAGCTTTTTATTTCCATGGTGCTGTAAGAATCATACCTCCAGGCTGTCTCCATCCTCAGAATGACTTGTGGTCCAAAAGTTCATTTCGTCAGTGTGCTCTCAAGAGCACAAAACACATTTTCCCATAGCAACACGCTTCCCAGAGAATCCCACAGTGTTTATTGATGTGTGTCTCTTTTTGTAGCCACCTGACTGTATTGTGTACACTGTTGGAATTGCTTATTATTGTATTAGGCTTGGTAATGGTGAGCAAGCTGGAATGTGATAAATTTCAGTAGTATATGCCTATTAACATGTATATGTATACATACACACGTGTACATACACACATATACACACAAACTGGGTTAGCTAACACTCAATATTAAATAAATGAAAGGAGACTCGGAATTGCATTAGTAAATAAATAAGACACACTCAGGGACATTAACAAAAGTGCCTTGAATTGGCATAAGATATAATCAACATAAGATCTCTGTAACTAAAGTAATGTGGAATAATAAGAATTATGGTTATGGAGGATAGCAGGAAAAAATGGATGAAAACATAAAAGTTTTATTTTTTCCAAGACCAAAATGCAAGGAGAAATATCTACAGTATTTTTCACAGAGATGTCGATAACTAGGTGATTTAGTAGATTTTTATAGACACTCACGAAGTAGGAAAATAAACAGCCAGCTTAGTGTAAACAACAAATCCTTTCCACTTCCTTTCCCATGAGATTACCCATCTGTGTACTAGCTTTGATCTGGAGTCATAAACAAAGACTATCTGTTTATTCAAGAGATCAAATGTTACTTTTGTGTAGACCCTGGGGAAAATCAGAAGAGGGACACAAGCTTTGGGGCTACATTGATTTTCAAAGCGTTGATCTGAATAATCCAGGACACATTCAGTTTCTTTGACTGTTAGAAGATGTACACGGAGGTGATGAACTCAGACTGCTTTGTTCTCTCCACAAAATCCCTCTTTCATTTGGCTGTGGTCTTCTTTATATTAACATAGAAAATACTCTAAATAGAAAAGCTTGAATTGTACCTCTTCCCAATAATCTGGTAAATTTTCCTACTGTTTCTACAATGTTGCCTATTTTACATTAGAAAACAAACTACATACATACTTCTTAGATGTTTGCCGATTCTGATATATCATATTTTGAAGTAATTTTCCTTTGAAAACATCTATTTTATTTTATTTTATTTTTTTAAATTATTTTTTATTGAGTCATAACTGTGTACAATGATTCAAGCTTGGAGTACAGTGTGCGGGCTTCCCATACAATCGGAGATATTTTTATCCACCTGATTAATGTAACATTCATGAT
>CAUYRH010150861.1:0-51194 GCA_963574655.1 Perodicticus potto
GCCCGCCACAACGCCCGTCCATTTTTTGGCTGCAGCCGTCATTGTTGTTTGGCGGGCCCGGGCTGGATTCGAACCCGCCAGCTCAGGTGTACGTGGCTGGCGCCTTAGCCCGTTGAGCCACAGGCGCCGAGCCACATTACATATTCTTATCTGAAATTCTGTGGTAAATGTAAAAGGCCTGCCGTAAGTGAAAATTGTCATGAATCACAAATTTAGTAAACTTGTTCATAGGACTGTCTGGAAAAAAAAATCGATTTGCTTTTAAAAGCCCTTCAAAATCTGTTTCTAGGATGCCTAAAACAGATCATCTAAAATTTAGGACGATTCAAATTGTAAAAACTGCAATTGGACATTTTCTTTAAGTTAAACTTTTTGCTGAGAGTCTTATGGGAGTGCCTGGCCAGGAACTGGTGGTCTGCAGAGGAGGGGCCCCTCTTTCTGAAATTCTGCCTCATCCTGTGAGAACTGGCTGGACAGGTGCCCACACACTCAGAAGCCGACTAACAGTGGACCCAGAGGCAAGTGGCATCTGCTCTGGCTCTAGCACAGGCCGGTCCTAGACTCACTTCTCGGATCTCAATGGTCAGCTGAGGTGGCTGTGTCCAGTGCTGCCCAGGATGATGGCTCCTGCCCACAGGTGGGTGCTGACCTTGAACTGCAGGTTGTGCCACCGAGGCACTGTTTCTCATGTGGACAGATTTTACCTAATTTCAACTGAAACAGACACACGTGGCTGCTGACCACCCCACTGGGCACCGATTGTGGCCTTTCTGATTCCTGCTGCCCTCTAAATTTCTAATTAAAAACATCTAGGTTTGTCTAGATGCTCCTGATTCGCCCCTGGAGAAACTGAGGTTCTGAGAGACCCAGGACTTTCTCGAGGTCTGGCTGGTGACCTGTGTGAGAGCTGGCAGCCCCACCAGGTCATCTGACCTCCAGTCCAAATCACTGCTGCTGTTCGATGCCACGGCTCAGGAGCAGTCTGCTAACAGGGAAGTGTGACATAAAGGCAGCGGGGGAGCTGTCCATCCTCGCCCCACGCTGAACAAGAAACCCGGAATATGCGACACGAAAGTTCCTGTTCTAACAAGGAGGAAATCAGTTTAGGGGAAAACTCCAACAAAACTCAGCCGATCTGGTAACCAGTGACTAAAATGAGGATAATTTTAACAAAAGGACCACTAACAGGAGCTAGATTTCTGTGAGCAAATGGAACAGCAAATGGCACAGTTCTAGAAAGGAAAAACGTTGGAAGATATGTCCACAGGAGAATTTCCACAGTGCTAGCTTCCATGCTTCTGGGAGGCCAGCCTCACTGCTCATTAAGTCACAGCAGCAGCCGTGGGGTTGGCGTCTACCTAGACCTACTATTTCCTAATCAGAAGACCCTCCAGAGAACCACAGACACAACATGTTTGGAAAAAATCCCACAAACTATGCAGCATGACAAAAACATGCTTATCAGTACATCTAGAGTAAAGAACAGCTTCTTCATTCTAATTACATCCTCTAAAGTTTAGCCTAATGTTAAAAAATATTTTTAATAACCTAAGGCTCTTCCCCTTCAATAACACAGCCTATTTTATACAATATCCTAAAAATGTCCTCTTTAATCTTCAATTTTTAAATTGTGCCACCAAATCATAAAGAGTATGTGTGTGTGTATAAAGGGTGGTGTGGTATTTTTGAGTCCCTAAGTTATCATGATTATATCTTTTAATGATAATAAATGATCCAGTTGTCCCCAGATACAGGTCTTCTCAGGAGAGAAATAAATTACAAACAAGACGATCCTTAGAAGATTTTTATCCCATAAGGATTTCCTCCTCGGGGGTCTCTTCCTCTCACTTTTGGGTGTCTGTGTGCTTAGTCTGTGGTCATCTCACTGCTGCTGTGGTGGGAAGCCCCCTGGGTCACTGTAAGGGGGCGGTGTTGACTGGGGAGGTGTGGTTGCTCTGGGCACAGGCAGCGTGGGGGGGGGGGCTTGGCTTTCAGTGTCAGCCTTTTGCCACCCACCCCCAGCTCCTCCTAGGACTGACTCTTCCTCCACTTTCCCCTTTTGTTCCCTCTTCTCCCCTGCAGGCAAAGATGTATTTCCTGAAAACTGGAAAAACCAGATGCTATCAACCTCAAATCAGTGCTGATTAACTTCAGTTATAAAATTCAGGCCTTGTCCCCTTATCTATAAGTGAAACCTTCCACTTTACCACTGGGGCTCTTAATGTGCACAATTCAAATCTTGGGCTTCACCATATCCTTGGACCTAATGCGGATTTTGGCCGTGAACTTCTGTTAAGAATGTCATTACCACATCAAGGGCTTCTGACCAGCTTAACTTTGGAGCAAGCTTCTCCTCCTGGTCTTGTATCCCAGCTGCCATCTTATGTGTCACATTTTAGGAACTTGAAGATGTGTCTACATAGAATGTTATTACCTATCCAATTCTGTCTTTGTTATTTCTATTATTAATACTTTTAAATCAGATGATCTTTGCAATTAACACTGGGCATCGGAGGCCAAGCAGGAGTTGAGCCCCTTTGGGATGTACTCCTTGTGGGGTACAGCACTGGAAGTCCCATGATGCCACTTTCTTTTTTTTTTTTTTTGAGACAGAGCCTCAAGCTGTCACCCTGGATAGAGTGCTGTGGCATCACAGCTCACAGCAACCTCCAATTCCTAAGCTCAAGCAAGTCTCCTGCCTCTGCCTCCCAAGTAGCTGGGACTACAGGCGCCCGCCACAATGCCTGGCCATTTTTTGGTTGCAGCCGTCATTGTTGTTTGGCAGGCCCGGGCTGGATTCGAACCTGCCAGCTCAGGTGTACGTGGCTGGGGCCTTAGCCTGTTGAGCCACAGGCGCCAAGCCCCATGATGCCACTTTCCATGGGGCAACAGCAGTTGTGTGGGGTCAGAGCCTGGAGCCCGTGATCTCAGCCACACCCTCTACTCTTTCTCCCAGCCAGACGCTATGAGGAAGAGGGTCTATTTTCCCTAACTCCAGTCAGGATGGAGTTTCACTGTGCCGAGTTCATTCAAAAGATCAGGTCACCCTACCTACTCACTCCAGGAACACCCTCGCTGTTGCATTTTTGCAATAAGGTTTGTGAGAGAGCGAGCTTCGGCGGGGCCGCCTCCACCTGCAGCCTAGGGCCTGCCAATCTGTGTTTGCTGCCGTGTTTAGCTCTGAGCTGGCAGGGGTGCAGGAGCGGGCTCTGGGAGGGGAGGGCGGGGGAGGGAGGCCTGGCCTCCTTGGAGCAGTGAGGGCATTGACTGGGTGGGTCCTCTGTCCTTGGCTGAACAGCTGAGTAGGACGAACAACTCCCCAAATAGTAAACCAAAAGGGAGGCAGAGAGGGGGACCCCCTTTGAAGGGTTTGTCCCTAAGACTAGCCAATCTTGTGTTTTTGAGATCAAGTCCCTGGGATAAGCAATTGTAGGTTTATATTTCACAGGGAAAAAAAACAAAAAACAAAAAACAATGAAACCCATCAAAGGCTAGAGTTTTCTTTCACTTCAATGGCTCGTGTTCTCCCCAAGGCTGCAGCAAATGTCCGTATTTCTACCCAATTTGAGGCCTGCGGGTGGGAATGGGGCAGGGAAGCCAGCTGCATCCAGGCCTTTAAAGTTCACTTTCTGGGCTCCTCACGTGTCTTTTCATCCTTTTTTATTATCAGAGAGGTTTAAGGCAGTCCTGTTCACAACAAGCGACTTCCTGTTTTTCTGCCAAGAAAAGAGCCGGGGGCTGTCCATACCTGGGACAGGGTGGCTTTGTAGAAAAATTCAAGGTGATTTTGATCCTTTAATTGCTTCAATTTTCCTGCATAAACCAATTTCTTTCCTCCTTATCCCTCAAAGCTTCCGATAACCCAATCTATTGGGTACAACTAGACAGTGGATTTCTGTTTGTTTGAAAGTTTCATATGTGGATATTTTTTAAAAGGCAAGCAAGAACCCACCAAGATAAACTGCTCTTCATGTAACAACGTTATTGAGAGCAGTGCCTTCCCGGAGACAAAAGGTGGAAAACCCTCCAGATTAGTGAGTCTAAGACCTGTCAAATCCAGCTTTGCAGAGATGGAGAGCCTGGCCACAGCAGGAGAAAACAGCCGGTGCACACACAGAGATAACGTAGAGACAGGCTGAGTGCTGACCCTGGGACCACCACCTCTGTGTGCCTGGAAACCCCTCAGTCCCCTGAGTGCCAGCATCAGCTGAGCGCTACGTGTGGCCATCTTCGTCTCGCTGTCCTTGATCTCTGTAGTGGAAGCTGTTCTCTCCCCAAAGTATGGTACATACTAGCTGCAGCCGCACTGCCCAGGAGCCTGCTGGAAGTGCAGAGCCCTCCCCCCAATCAGAACCAGCAATTCAGTTAGATTCCCAGGTGACTCGGATACTCGATTCAAGATTGAATGGTTCAGAGCAGCAGTCCCCAACCTTTTGGGCAACAGGGAGTAATTTCATGGAAGACAATTTTTCTATGGACTGGGATGGGGAGGGATGGGGAGGATCTGACAAGAGGAAGAGCTCAGGTGGTGATGCAAGTGATAGGGGGTGGCTGTAAATACAGAAGAAGCTTCTTTGACCAGCCACTCACCTCCTGCTGTGCTCCTGGTTCCAGACCAGTACCACTGTCCTGGGCCCAGGGGCTGGGGACTGCTGGTTTAGAGCACTGGTCTCCAAGCCTTTTCTTTCCTTTTTATTTTATTTCATTTTCTTTCTTTTTTGGATTATGCATCCCTAATTGCAAAAGCAAGAATCTCCGTAAGCATCACATATATGATGCCAATTATACTTTCTATACTATTACATACGTTAGAAATGTACACAAATAAGGAGAGTAAAGAGCAAGAAGTTAGGATGCAATAACACTATGTATTTACTAAGGGTGCAAAATTCTTTTGATTCCTGCTATTCACAAATCAGGGGTAATGGGAGAGCCCATAAAACCCTGTGGTTGCTGGGAGCTGGCATGCAAGGGCCAGGAGGTGCCCTCAGTGGGCAAGCAAAGGCTCCGTGGGTGAGGGCCTGTCTGCCCCCAGTGTCCCCTGGTAATAGGCTCAGTTCTTCTTCACAGCTAGCAGGCAAGAGAGCATCTTTTTCTGCACTACTGTGCACAGAATTTGGTCCCGTTACTCTAGGTTGCGCTGCACTAACACTTGATGCTGGTTCAGACAGCCAGCCATCGCTTGGAAATCAGGTCATGTGGAAGGAAACAAGCCTTCCCGGGACCCAAGTCTGCCAGAGATGATTCATCTCCAGGGGCGTGTACCTGGGCTTGACTTTGCTATGTATTTTTTGGCCAAAGCCCAGTCACCATGGAGTTACATGTTAGCTTACAGATTTGGCCTTGTAAAAAAGACAACCCCTCAAGGTTATAACTTCATTGCTCTGCAGGACCTTAAGGGTTGTGTTACTCAACATTCTTTTTAAAAATGTCTCTACATATCCAGTTCCTCAGATGCTCCCGGAAACAGCATGGCCACCTTGCTGGCTCATGCTCGGCTTATGACTTACGTCACTCAAGGCTTAGCACCTAGAGAACCGTATTTGAGGAGGCTGATGACAGTAGTACCCCTGCTCTATGGCTGCCTTTGTCCCTGGTGGGAGGCCTGACTGAGAGACCAGCCCACGGGCCCAGGCCCAGTCCAGTTGGATGTGCTGAGAGAATGCACGAGCCCAGGTTAGCTTCTTCCCATCTTTTCCTTCTGTCCCTCTCTCCCCCCTCAGCTCCAATCCTGGCCCACCTGTTTAAGTTATGTACTCTGTGTTTCCAAGACCTCATCTGAAGTCACCCACTTGCCCCCCAGTCTTGCATTTGCTGCTACTGCTGTGTGACCTGTGGGTGTGATGGCTATGGAGAAAGGTCACAGGCCCTGCCTTTGCCAAATGGTTACAGCCAGACACCATGCTAGGCCTCCAAAGATGCACGCACAGGTCACAGAGCTGAGGGCGTCGTGGTGGTGATGGCGGAAATGGACCTTTATAATGCAATTCAGGAAGGGATGCAAAATGGGGTGACTGTTTCAATCTGGCTCTTTATTCCCTTTGTTTCTCAAACTCATTTTTCTTTAAGATTTACTTTGAGTTATTTATAGAAAAAATATGTATTAAGTGTCTATGAAATGCACAGCACCATTTCAGTGCTGAAAGAAACACAAAAGAAGTGAAAGACGAGTAAGCCACAGTCCCTGGGGCCTCAGCACCTAGGTGGAAAGACAGAAGCATTGAAAAAAACCCCAAGTAACGATGCCAGGCAGTAAAGGGCATCACAGAACAAAGTCACGCAGGCATCCTAGGAGGGGCAAAGGGACAGCTGAGTCAGAGAGGAGAGCCTGCAGTTTGACTGGGGTCCGAAGGAGTGAACATACTTTAAACACAGGTGGAGGACTCCAGGGGGACAGCAGAGGCTCAGCCACACCTGAGCCTTGGCTCTCTGGGCAGCATGGCCAGCTGACTCTGGGGACTCTCCTCCCAGTGGAGATGGCCGTGGGTGAATGTGACTTCCTCCTGGAGGAGCTCGCTGCTAAGCCTCATGCCAAGACAGTGAAGCAGCACCTGGGAGATCCTCAGAGCTGGAAAATCTCTTGGATCCAGGGGCTCAGATCTCACATTTTTAGCAGGACCCCCAGTGAGACGCCTATTCATACTTAAGAAACTTCTTTAGGGCACAAGGAGCAGGTGGTGTTTGGGATCAGTGATGGGACAAAGGAAATTGGAACAGTGCATGAAGTCAGAGCGAGAGAAGCTGGGAGGCAAGAGTTCACCCAGGAGTCTGCCCCGTGGCTGAGATAGAAAATGAGCAGGCCCCTGACAGCGCCTGTGTATCCCGAGGCGTGAGAGGTGGAGCTGGATGGAGGTACCTTTGGAACTGGTGCTCTGGACAGTCCCAAGGGAGCTGAAGGGGGCATGGGGAGGACACAGCACTGGCCTGGGGGTCAGGCCTTGAGGCTCTGGGAATACTTCCAGCACACCCCTGCTCAGGGGTGGGAAGAGGCTCCAGTGGAGCAAACAGAAGAACCAGGAGGCAGAAAGAAGAAACACCAGGCCATTGGTTACTTGCAGCTTTCATTACAAGAAATTTTACTAGAATTTCCATTAAGTCTAGAATTTCACACCATGAAAATAAGTTCAGAAAATACATTTTAATTTGTTAGTGGTGCCAGTAAAAACAGGCTAACTAAACAATCAATGTTTAATCTGGGGAATAGACTACAAGACTGAACAAATACAAGTGATGGATTTGCTAATTCTTTTCTTTCCCTGTGGAAATAACCACTATTGTTCAGCAAAACCACCTAACTTGTGGGAGATTTCCAAAGACACAGAAGGGCCTGGACTTTCTGCTGTGTCCTGTGGTGGCAATGATGACGCTGCTGGGGGTGGGGAGGTAACACTGCATTTTACTTCTTTGCCTGCCTGCTCACCCCGTGGCTGCTGCTGGGCCATGCACTGGGCAGCCGGCCAGGCCCCGAGGATGGACTCGGGTTGCTGGTTACCCTCCCACGCTTTGTCTCTCCTTCAGCTTGGATTCTTTGATCCTGGAGGGTGGGAATTATCCCGTTTTTCAGCATCTTTCTTCAGCACCTAGAAACTTGCTTTTCAAAGTGTGAAGCATCTAAGGAACTGGATACGTAGAGGCATTTTTAAAGCGCATGCCGGGGAACAAAACTGCTTACGGTCCTACACAGCAATGGAGTTATAACCTTGAGGGGTTGTCTTTTTTACAAGGCCACATGCACTGCATTACACAGGAGTTTGTTAGAAATGCCAGGGCCCACCTCAGACTGAGTATCAAAATGTGCATTTTAACAAGATCCCCACGTGTCTGTGTTCACATCAAAATTTGAGTTTGAGACTGAAAAAGGATTCCCAGCCCTGCCTACAAGTGTGGCATTCTCACGGGGAAAACTTTAAAAGACTATGGGTGCCTGGGCATCACCCCAGACCAATTAAAGCTGGATTTTTGCAGGTGGGCTCCAGGCATTCTAGAAGACAGCTAGACACAAAGTAGGAACTGAGAAAATGTTCTGGAAACAAAGATCCCAAGTGAGGGAATGTCAGGGCATGAGGACCAAGAAGTAGGGTCTTAGATGTAGATCCTTCTTATTTATTAATTTTTTTTTTTAGAGACAGAGTCTCACTTTATCGCCCTCGGTAGAGTGCTGCGGCATCACACAGCTCACGGCAACCTCCAACTCCTGGGCTTAGGCGATTCTCTTGCCTCAGCCTCCCGAGTAGCTGGGACCACAGGTGCCTGCCACAATGCCCAGCTATTTTTTTTGTTTTGCAGTTCAGCGAAGGCTGGGTTTGAACCCGCCCCCTTTGGTATATGGGTCTGGTGCCCTAATGGCTGAGCCACAGGCGCTGCCCAAGATCCCCCTTATTTTACCAATGGAGAAACAGAGGCCCAGAAATGTGAAGGGATTCGACAAGGTCACACAGACATGAAAGATGGGTTGGTGTCAGAAATCAGCTGTGGTGGTTTGAAAGATGTACACTAATACACTCTTCCAAAGGTAGAGCCTAATTCCCCTCTCTGTGAACATAGGCTCACTTCTAACAGACATAAAAAGTCAGACAGGGGTGTGTATAACTCCAGAGACCAGTTCACAAAAGGCACTGAAACTTGCTACTTGCTCTCTCTTCTGTCTCTCAGCTGTCACGTCACAGAAAAGCTCAAGCAGCCTGTGGAGTGTCCCAACTGATGAGGCACTGAGGTCCTGCCAAAGGCATGTGAGCCTTCCTGGGTGCAGCCCCTCCAGCCCAGCTCCCTGCAGCCTCAGGAGGACCCTGATCCAGAATGCCCCACTGATTCCTCACCCTCAAAAACCTAAATCTATTATGCAGCAACAGATGACTAACACACTTCTGAGTCCTCTGCTATTCTGTCCCAGTGGGACGGGCATCTGAGTAGCACCTACTTCTGTTGCACAGAACTTCAGGCATGCTGGCCCTGATCTTGAGAAGCTCAGGATTGCAGGAAACTGATGATGAAGCAATCAAAGCCCAGGGGGAGGGACAGGCACAGTAGGCTCATGGTGTGGTCCCCACTCCTTTCTCCTGGCCCCCACGTATTCACCCAGCCCTCCAGACTGGCTTAGGTGCCCACATGCCAGTCCCTGCCCTTTCCAAGCCTGGCCGGCAGCGGGACAAGGAGGCACAGAGCTGGGCCAGCCTAAGAAGAGAGGCCGCCAACAACTCGGGTTCAGAAGCGGCGGCCTCTCCCACATGCCAAGTGCTGGCAAAACCAGCATCTGCACAAAGTTTATGGGGTGTTTTCCTCACTCTGCCTGTCTTGTGGTGTGGCTATGAGTGCAGTGAGAACCTGACTGACTAATTTGAAAAACAAACAAGCAAATAAAAAACCCTCAGTGGATTTGTTAGTTACCAAACAATGGCCCATGGTCCGAAAATAGATGCTGAGACTCAGAGGTGGGTGAGAACAGGGGGTTTCTTGGGGAGGATGTTCTGTCTGGTGTGCCTGCCTTTTCCTCCATCTATGCTCCACCCTCACCAACCCTGGTTAACTGGATTATCCCCTTTGCCTTCTGGAATTTTCTTCTAGAGCTTTCTGAGAAAGCCCTCCAGAGAATTTCCTATGATGGCTTTCACCAGGGTTCAGAGTGACACCTCGCTGCATTTTGTGAGACAGGCCATCAGCAGCTGACCAGTTCCTCCTGGGGGACAGGGGCAGTGCCGAGAGACAGCAGCCAGCAGCCCCAGCTCCGGTGGTCTGGACTCTGCGTGGTCTCAGCCACCTCAGCCCTTCACTGCCCTGTGCCTTCCCATGTTTTCTAGCACCCAAAGGTGCCTTGAGCCAGAAGAGTCCTCTGGCCTCCCTGGAACACTTCTCACCTGTGACCATAGCTCCTGAAACTCTGGGCATCTTCTTCCCTCACCTGCCTGGGCAAACAGAGGAGGAATGTGCTTTCAGGGATCGTGTGACCCAGAGCCCACCATGCACATGGTGATCACTAATTGTTATAAGCCCTAAGCTGAACACAAAACCCAGAAATTATCTGGCTGGAGCCACAAGATTGGCTTCCATCTCATGGTAAGAAAAACATGTCATGAGACCTCTCAAAGGCCCTTCGGATGCCCACTGGCCTCTTTCGGATGCCTCACTGGCCTTGGGTCTTACGTGAATAACAACTCTTCCTGAGATTCAAGGTCAGGCCCGCAGGACTTTTTAGTATATGGTTCTTATCCATTATCAACTAAGTGAGGATCTGCAAGCATCATCTTTGTTCACAAAAGGCTCAATATTCTACCTCCAGGAGTATAAGACCTTCCTGTCAGTTCATTCTCCAAACAGGAATAAGGAAAATAGAAGACACCGTGTATTAATTGTGCATTCTATGTTAGACACTGCGATACCTTGCTTATGAACATTCCCTTAATCCTCACACCATGAAAGGTAGATATTATTCCCATTTTACAGATAAGCAAACAGACTGAGAGGGTAACATTAAGCGGCAGAGCTGGGGTCTAACTCTTCCCACTCCCCTGAGCTTCCTTACCAGGCTCACACAGACTCCCGTGCCCTGCACGCTGGGGCTCTGACCTCTCAGAGGGGCGCAGGCTCTAGAGATTCAGAGCTCAGAGACATCAGCCATCACCCTGGACTGCGAGGTGGCCGCTCTGCAGGCCCCGCACGAGCATTGTCATCACACCTGGCCTGGAGAGCCCCAGCTCCCTCACTGAAATCACTTTTCCTCTGAGTCCAACTTCAAGCACTACCTGGGGTGAGTGCAGCAAGGACCCCTCTTGCCTGCTTGGGCAGCACCCGGGACAGCATGGCAGGAGCTGCCAACACCTCTAAGCACAAAGGGGCAAGAGACAGAGTGAAGCAGAATCCAGGAAGCGCCTGTGGTCTCAGGTGGAAAGGTACAGAGCAAATCCCCTGCTGGCTTCCATTCTCCTGCCCTCTGTTCCCCGCTGCCTTCTGTGGGTGAATCCAACCAGAGGCCAGAGGGCAAGGGAGCCCACCAGTGCGGGTCAGCCTCCTAGGTCCAGAGCCAGGGCCGGGGGAGACACAGAGGGGCACCAGACCATGAGGGCAAGACCTGTGTTGTCTGTCTTTGCCTGGGGTCCTGGGCTGGGCCAGCACTGGGCGGGTGCTTACAAACCTAGTGTGAGAGGATGGGTGCTAGAGTAAGGGGGTCGGAGAGGGCCACACCCACACAAGAAGCAGGGTGACAGCTATGGTGGTGTGGTCAGCGCCATAGGGCTGGGAGGGAGCTGGTGAGAGCCCTGTGGTGGTCAGCAGGAATGACTTAGGGATGACATCCTGACTGGCCAGCAAGAAAAGGTGGGCTTGCGGGGCAGGGCAGGCTGACCCTTCCAGGATAGACGAGATAGTATCAGGATCACTCCAGAAGTCATTCCTGACTGAGTCTGAGAAGTCAAAGCCACCTCTTAGCTGCAGGGTGGTGCTCTGTGGAGGATGCAAAGGACATGGGGCAAAGAGGGAGTGTTAGGTTTATGGGAGAGTTACACAGTTCAGTGTTCCCACATTCCCCACCCATGGGTTGCCTTTTGTTAAGATCTGGCATTGGTGTGATGCAGTTGTCACACCTTATGAACTACTACTGACACATCACTATGAACGAAAGTTCACACTTTATTAGGAAGTCCTAGGTTTTCACCCGATGCCCTTTTCTGTCCCAGGATCCCACATTCTAGCTGTTGTGTACACCAAGGTTCCTTTCGGTTGTGACAATTCTCAGGCTTCCCTGGCTTTGAGGATCACTGGTGAGGAGGTGTCTGATGTTTTCCTCATGGCTAGATGGGGTTTGCGGGATCTGGGGAGGAGAATGCAGGTGTGCACCGCCAGCAGCCATGACCACTGATGCTGCCTCGTCCCCCAGGAGAGAGTGGCCCCCTCTGCCCCATCTTTCCATGCCACACTCTCAGGAAGGAAGTCTCTACACAGCCCCCACACGTGGACAGAGGATCCACACAGATTTGTCCTTTCTCTGTCATCCATCTATCTAGTCATCCATCCTTCCTTCTGTCTTTATTTCTGTTGGTGTGGACACATGGATATTTATTTTAAACTCTGGATTATAATCCGATACTACATTATTCATTTTGTTGCTCTAATTATACCAGCTTTGGTGATTGGGAGCTCTTGTAGGCTGTGTCCCTCTGACATACCCCTGCTTTTGTTTTTTGAGCATTGCCTTACTATTTGACACTACAAGAAGCTCCAGGCCGCAAGGGTGTCCAACTTGTGGCCCAAGGGCTGCATGCAGGTTGTCAGAGGCCTGTTTTGCTTATCTGTGGTGTCAGATAAAGAAAAAAGGATGCATAGACTTTTTTTTTTTTCTCATCAGCTTTCATTAGTGTGTGTGCATTTTATGTGTGGCCCAAGACAGCTCTTCTTCTTCCAACGTGTGGCAGAGAAGAAAAAAGGCTGGACATCCCATGCTACAGGGTCATCTTGTATCTTCCCTGCCCCAGCCCCAGGATCAGCCCAAGCCCCTTTCACTGCACAATGGTATCACAAGCCAGGATCTGGGAGCAGAGTGAGGACAGACGCATGCCAAGATGAAAAGGTATCTGAGGGTGCCTCTAAATACCTCCTATTTCCAGTTTTAGAAAGAACGAGCTCACATTTACAAAGACATCTGTGCTGTGATCAGGAAGTTAACAGGAGGCACTAAGGAGGCTAGGGACCCCCCCATTCCCCCGGATGTTTCCAGCATGAATAAAGCAGAAGTGAATCCGTGTCCAAGAGGAATACCATCACTGCTGTCCTGGCCCTGCCTCAGGGATCCGATGGCCTTTGGGTCTGTGAAGAACTTGTCCTTTCTGAGTGTCATTTAACTAGAGAGGTGACCCCAAGTATGACGAAGGACTTGGAGCTTCTGGAAGTCCTCCCATCTAATACCGCTTTCCTCAACTTGACGACACACATTGGCCTTCTTATTAAAAGAATCTTTTTTGTGTCAATTGCTGAGAAAACCCCAATGACTCTAATTATCCAAGACTCCAAAGCTGACAGTGGTCACAGCTTCAGTGTCTCTGAAGGGTCAATGGCTTCTCTGTGGCCTTAGTACAACTTCTGCTGAGGGGGGGAAAATCACTCTTTGTGTTTTGGTTTCTTGCTCAATCCCCCATTCATACAAACAAGTCACTTTTAAAGTCTTTTTTATGTAAGAAATACTACGTGAACTAGAGATGACTGGCATTTACTCACACCCTTATTAATAGACAGGACTTGGGGCCTATAAGGGATCTATGAAACCCCACAAGGAGCCCATGTTCCCACAGAGGAAGTCCAGCCAGCTCCATCTAATAGAACGAGGCTGCAGCTCAAAGTTATTCTTCCTTTTCCTGGCAAATGGCACCTCCATAGGGAAAGGACGCAGACAGGAGGACCATGTTGGGTCGCACCTCTGTAATGCCGACCACAAGGCCTGCCGGTTACCACCTCCACTGAAATCACCGTGAGTATCTTCTAGACACCCATCAATGGTCCACAAAAAGACCTAGGGAGGGCACAGAAGTGTGTTAAGGGGTAAAATACACCACAGCTCATTACAGCTTTGTGGTTGCCAATAATCACCATCCTACTGGGTGGCTGGGTCTCCCTTTAAATACAAAAGCTCATTCAAAAATCAAAATAAGATTGAACTTGGAAGATTCTGGTGTCTTTGCTTATGTGCATGTTTGTCATATTTTTTAAAAGCCTTGAAATTTCACAGTGCATTTCCGAAGAGTAAGGTCCAAAGGATCTTCATGTTTGTGGAACACACAGATCCTTCTAATAAATGTTGGGGTTGACAGTCCTAAGGAGAAGCTTTTTTCATTTGGTTTTAACAGTGATTTTCATAGATCATTAATTTTAACTATTAAAATATTAGCCCTAACCAGTTAGAATCTGAGACATGGTGAAGTCTGATCAGAGGACATGGGTTTGGAAGTGACAGGAATACCAGACAATGCCCAATGCTGGGAGGGTTTCAGTATGGAGACGGTCTATTGGTAAAGCTGGGGGAAAGACTTACAATAATCCATTCTGAAAGCAGGAGGGCACCAATGAATTTGTTAGCACAGCTGCAAATCTGGTTAAATTAAACCCAACAGGAGAACAATCCACACACAGAGCAGAGGGAAGCAGCTAATGTAAACTCAAGTGAAAACAATTTGAAAGCTTTCCAAAAGGAAACCATTAACCTGGGAGTTTTCAGCGGGAGTTGGGGGTTGTGCATAAGGCACAGACATTCCGTTTCCAGTGAGGCGTCTACCCAGTAAGTGGAGGAGTGCCAGCTTCGGAAATATTCAGTGTAGTAGAAAACGAGATCACCGAAACTGGCAGGTGCCGAGCTGTCCTCCCTCGCACTGCGCTGCTTCTGCACGCCTCCTGAGTCCTGAAACTGCACTGAAGTAACAGATCTTGCCTTTGGTTACAGGGACCATCTGCAGCTTAGATCCCAGACACCCCGGGGTAAAGGTGTCATCCAGCTGGGGACATTCAGAGCCAGAATTGCCTCTTCCATCTGGTAGACCCCCAACCTCTCCAACATCCTCCATTGTTGGGGCTGACCCTGGGCTGCCCTCTGCCCCACCACTGCCCAGCCTGGTCCAAGCCTCATCCCCAGCTACTTTGGTTGCTATCTCTCTCCCCCTGGCCCCACTCTCTCCCCTCTACGCTTGCCCACAGCTCCCTCTCTCTCCTCCTCTCTCCCCACCTAAGAGCGTGCCACACAGCAGCAGGCTGCAGAAAGGAAGTCCATGAAGTGGGCACCTGCCAGGTGGCTGTTGGGGGCTGGAGGACCCTGGGCCAGGCTGCTGAGGTGCAGGACTGTGGAAAGCAGCCCCTCATGTCCCCTTATCTAGAGTTAGGTAATTATGAAGGATGTGGGAGAGCAGAGGACAGCTCCTGGTGTTCAACAGAGGAAATGCCCTCAAGGCCCTGGCCTCACCTCTAGAATGGTCCCTTGAATAAAGCTTCTTCCCTTTGACTCTCTGACATGACATGTTTCCTGATGGGCCCCTAGCTCTGCAGCACATGTAGGGGACACCTGGCAGGGAGACTGGGGGGCAGGCAGAGGGGACTGCAGCTCCACCACCACTGGCAGGGGCAACCCGGGTGAGTGGCTCTCTCCTGGCCTCTATTTCTTTACCTGAAAACCTGTGTAAGACACTTACCTCCCAAACTTGCCAAGAATCAGACACCACACACGTTGTACTTAGTGATACATAAGGTTCAACCGGATGAAGGCACAAGTCCCTTGCCACTTCCTGTGTTCTCAACCTGAAACCCACTATTTCAAGGTCTCATTCTCTTCCCTGTCTGCTTCACTGACTCCAGACAGTTCTGCAATGACAGAATCCCAGGGAAGTCCCTGAAAGCCACATCCTGAAACCCCAGAGCCCCTTGCCAGGCTCTCAAGAACACAGGAGGAAAACTTTCTCTCCAGCTCAGACAGGCAGCCCTGCCCTTGCCCTCAGCAGCAAGCCCTGTTGTTACACAGGTTTCTACTGATTACTCGGCAAGATCTAGGTTCAAAACAACAATATATTTGTGTGTGTATATATATATATATATGAATAAAATTTATATTTGTGTTGTGTGTAAGTTATCTAGTGATGAATGTCATGGATAAATATAAAAAGGGAGTTTGGGGGTGGGGGCTGCTGTTTTATAGAGAGAGAGCAGGGGAAGGCTTCTCTAGTATGTTAGCAGGCACCTGAAGGGAATGAATAGATGCCCAGAGGCCTTGGGCAAGAGAGTTTTGGACAGAAGGATTTGCAGTTGCAGCAGCCCTGTGTTTGCACCCGTGTTCAGAGTGGGCTGACTGTCACTGGAAAAGTGGCCAACCCAACGCCATACTCCATGGGGCTCACAGACCCTGTCTCTCATTGCAGGGTCCTGGTGGTATTCTGAATTCTGGTCAAACTGATATGTTGTTACAGGGAAAGACAGACACCTCAGATGGATTTGACCATAGGAAACTACAGTGAATGTTACCAGGCCACATGTACTCAGAGGCTGCACAGACTTATTAAACTCAGCCATGGGTGAATGTGGAGCTCCGGCAGGACTCCCAGTGTGCCTGTGTCCTGCTCAAAGGGCTTTTCCTGCCTCATTTCACTTAAATCTGCACAATACTCCCAGGTGAGTGCTATTGCCCTGTCTGAGGGAACCCAGAGAAGTTACCCAGCGCTGATGGTCTGATGCCCCACCACCACCGGGGGAGGAGCCAGGATGTGGCCTCTCACCCGCTTTCCCACTGTGCCTGCCTCTGGTGCCAGCCCACTCCTGTCTGCCCCAACAGGAAGTGTCTAGCCTGACTTTGGAGAGGAAAGACTCCTGAGCCTGGGCACAGACCAGGCACATCCTAGGTCTGGGGTGATTCTGGCACTGCTATTATGGAAAGAGTGACCTTGAGTTTCTACTCTAGCTCCTGGCACACAACAGCCCAAACATAAGCTGCATAGGCCTTGTGGCCGACCAGCAGCGAGCTTTCTGCTAAGGTGCCTCTGGGGAGCTAAGCAAGATCTGTGCCTTGAAATATCTGTCTTGGTAGAACTTGTCCCCACACCCAAGATAGTTATGGATTAGACTTCAGGCTCATGTGCAATGGCCTGCCTCATCCCAGCTCTTATTTCTGAAGGAGCCCATGGAAAAGACTTGGAGAGGAAGTCCAAAGAGTAATCAGAACTCTTGGGCAAGTCACCTCACCTCGCTTCAAGCCTCACTTGCATATTTGTGAATAAGTGATAAGTAATAAAGATTATTTCACAGGATTTCTATGCAGATTAAATAAAATGGAAACACTATGAAGATAAGTGCTCAAAAAAGGTGGGTTTATATCAACATCTTGTGCCAGGCACCGTGCTGGCTGCTAGAGAGCCTGTTTCCAATGACAGCACTGCCAGTGCCACGGACAGTCATTTGCAACGCAGCACCATGTGGTAAGCACTGCTTACTTCCATTTCTCCTTACGTGGGTTTGCCTTTCTGTTTGTGTGAGAATTTATGACTGTTTGTCCAATTTCTTGCTTTCGATGGGATGCACCATAAGAACAGGAGCTGGGTTTTCTATTGCTATTAGATCTTCTCACAATGCCTCAAGCAAGATTTGGAGCCCATTGTCCTATGGTAAATGCAGTGGCCACTCTAATTGAATGAAGAAATCCTCCAGGGAGGTCTTGGGGATCCCCTTTTCTTCAGGGAACCAGGGTAAACATGAAAGATGGCCAGGCAAACCCTGTTGTCCAGCTCCCACTGTGTTCTCAGAACCCCCAAGTAGAACTCAGGGACACAGAACCACAGGGAGAGGAGCAGAGCCCTCATACAGTCCCCAAAGGATGTCTGGTCTGTTCAAGGCCTGCATCCCCAAAAGCTTCTGCTTTAATTTAAGATGCTGGAGGCAAACAACTGGTCCTTAAAGAACAAGGGACAATGCATTTGCCAGTGTCTTAGTTCTGTTTATTCTGTAAACATAAGGAGTAGCTCGACAGCTACTGTCCTTAATTTTGCAATCTTCACAAAATAAATATTTGCTTTCAAAAGCAACAACTGTGATAACCACCAGGGTAATACTTCCGAGCACTGTCTCCCTCACAAATGCCAGGACAGAAGTCAAGTCGGAATCCTGTGTGTGGTCTGCTTGGATGATGATTTTCATGTGGGAACCAACTAACTGGCAGTAATTCTGGAGAAAGTTTGGTCTCCTGGTTTTTAGAGTTGACTCAAAAGCAAGTCTCCCAGGTCACTGAAGTGTTTTTTTCTTGTTTTCCACGGTCCATAAATTGAGAACTGCTTAATGAGAACTGAAGAGGGCCTTGACACTTGTGGGGATCATAGTGGCCACAGGAACAGGACTGGCCCCTTTCAGAGGCCACTGGACAGACTAAGGTGTCTGCTGTGTGCACATCGTAGGGATGATCTCTTATCAATCTAATGGGCTACAATTCAAAAGGAGTTCTGCTGAATGTAAATGATCCTTAGCAGAAGTTTTATTGCCCATAAAGAAATCCATCAGCAGAAAACCACACTCTGAAAATCTCCTGATGCACAGTGAATCTGTGCTGTCTGCAAAGCCCACTCTGCACTGAGAGTCACGCCACACTTCTCAGAGACGTGGGCCTCCTGCAGAGGATGAGCGTCTGAACTGCCACGGCCACAAAGCCTACACTCTGATTTAGCTTCTTCATTATGGACAAGATGTTTTAGGAACAGCTATTTCTAGCCTTCATTAAGGACTAAATCCTAAAGAAAATGAACCTTGAGATTCCTCTGAAGTATCTTTTGAGGATGCCCAGTGGATTTCAATATTTTTAAGAATTAAGGCTTTTCTGGGCGAGAGATAATGTTTGTTATGCCAGGACACAAAGCCTCAATCAAGAGAGTAAACCATAAAACCACATCTAACTAGGTAAATAAAATCAGCCAACCCAATAGACATCTGCATGCCCCGGGGGCACTCGGACCTTCTGGTACAATGTCAGACCCCAAGCAGCTTTGAGCCATGTCCACTCTCCCAGTTCCTCCCACATGATCTGTCCTGCGCTTTTGCTGTCCCTGGCTTTGCAGAGACACATCTCTTCCTCTAGGCTGACTTTTCCCTTCTAATTGGCCTCCACGGTCCTATTATGAGGAAGGAAATCAAACCCGCCAGATGCTGGTAGCTCTGTGCTGGACAGGGCAGTGCAGCCAGGGTCTCCCTGGCTCCATGAGGCTGTGTGTTGTCAGCTGGACCGGCACTGGCACGCCAACCCAGACACAACTGATCCTCATATGAGTTCCCCAATAGCTGCCTAATTGAGCCCATCAGGGAGCCGGCTGTGTCCCAACTCCTGTCTCTCCGGATGCTGGGAAATGTCTATCCCTCTCAATGGGAAGCAGGGAGCTAGTGGAGTGGCCTATAGTCCTGCTGACTGTGGGGGACCCCATGGGGCTCCATCCAAGAAGGCGGACAGAGCCATCAGTCAAAGAATGTGCAGAGTGTTCTCTTTGCACAATATATTGAGTCTTGAGAATCTGGTTTCAGATTTTTTGAAATTTAAGCATGTGTTTCAAGTTGTAGTCTTCAAATTTTTTTCCCAGAAAGGGTCCCTTTGTCAATGGCCATGGGAACAGATGTCAGGTGGAAGGGGGCACCCTCCTTTCCAGCCACGGCTCCCGCTGCCCTGCATTGCTGCCAAACCAGCCCTCTCAGGAAGAGGCTATAGGGGGGATCCAGCTCCTCAAAGGCGTGGCGTGGTAAGGCACTGACTGTCTCAGATGACACTGTGCATGAGTGACTCCTGCCCTGACTCGATGTGTCATGTTATTTGCCTTCCCCCCACATCCCTCACCACAGAAGCTCTGGAACTTATGTCTCCTCTCCTCTCTGGTTCTTCTCTCCTTCCCACCCCAGGGCCTCTGCTTCTGCATTCATCCCTTACTCCTCACGCCTTCAAACATCATTTCCCAAAGGGCCCTACTCCCACCTGGCACCTTCTGTCCCTGCCCTGCTGATGCGTTTCTCATGGACCAAGATGCATCCGACATCACGTGCATGTCCGTGCATTGTGGTTTCTTGCCCTGCAGCAGAATCTATGCGGGCAGGGTGTTTCCTCTTATTGCCCAGAGTACCGCTGTGTCCTTGTAGCCCAGCACAGAGCCTGGTACATAGCAGAGGCTCAGAAAAGATTTGCTGAATGAATGAATGTGTATTAAAAATGCAAAATCCTGACAGGGCCCAGTGCTCATGTCTATAATCCTAGCACTCAGGGAGGCCAAGGTGGGAGGATCACTTGAGCTCAGGAGTTCAAGACCAGTCTGAGCAAGAATGAGACCCCCATCTTTTTTTTGTTTTTGTTTTTTTTTGGTAGAGACAGAGTCTCACTTTATCGCCCTCAGTAGAGTGCTGTGGCGCCAGCAAATTCCTGGGCTTAGGCAATTCTCTTGCCTCAGCATCCCGAATAGCTGGGACTACAGGCGCCTGTCACAATGCCCTGTTATTTTTCTGTTTTTTCTGCAGTTTTGCTGAGGCCGGGTTTGAACCCGCCACCTTCGGTATATGGGGCCGGCACCATACTCAATGAGCCACAGGCGCTGCCTGAGATCCCATCTTAAAGAAGAAAACAAAAAAAGAAACAAAACAAAACAAGCAGACAAAAAAATAAAAAAACCCTGAAATCCTGTGCATACAGGATTCCATTCAAATGTGGAATTGGAAATAGGGCAAATGGAAGTTTTAAGAGAGACTTGGTAATGGTCAAAGAAGTGTCAAAACAATGCTCTCTCATTTTTAATTTGCAGTGTGGTTTTGCGTATCTTTCTTCTACCCCAAGAAGGTGCTTTATATCGAGATTAAAGTGTTGTTGGCAGAATCATCTCTCTCATTTTCAAGAGGCCAATACTGAATCTTATTTCAGTATTTGGGCACACCTTTAGCTGCTTGTATCCAGCCACTGAATAATATCAGTTAACAGTTTCAATCTTAAGGGATCTAGAAATACCACAGCTAAGCTTCGCTTTCATGCACGCTGGGCCACACAGCTATTAGTAATAATAACATGTGGTTGTTATTGCTTTGACTGCTGATTTGTCATGACTCACAGGGAAAGGCACCTTCCTGCCATGAATGGAGCAGTCTGATTTATTGGCTTGGGAAGTGAGCTGAACTGGGATGAGCTTGCTGGTGGTGTAGCCAGGGTCATCAGCACAGGTGGATCTTCCTATGCCAGGCTCCTACCTCCCATCCTTTTTCCATGGTCCTTTGAAAACAAAGGCCTCCTGGCACTTAGATATGTCAGTATTATACTAACTATGGGCTTTCCCAGAGGTGCCTGTGCAGGAGGGTCTGGGCAGGGAGGGCAGTACCTCCAGCCTCCCCAGCATGAGGAATAGGGTATCCATTTCACCCTGGAGGATAAGAGTGACACCCTGGGATCCCTGGCCTTTGAGAAGTAACAGATGTCTCTGCTCCCAGAGAGGGTGGCTTTGCCAACTGGGATTTGTTTACTCATTAATGTTCCAGCAGCCGCTTGTCTCCCACTGTTCGATTAGAATAACTGGTGTCCTCTCTTAGATGTGAAGGACGAGGATCTTGGATCCTATCTGCCGGACATGTTTCCACAGAGTACTCGCGACATGCTGGGCATGAGGCTACGGCTGAAGACACACCTTTCATATGTGGCCCAGTGGATGGCCCGCCCCTGCCAAAGCTTCCATCTTAGCTCTTACCATTCAGGGTTAACTGTCCTTGGATAATGCTTTGACTCTCTAAGGACCTTGATGAAAAATTAAACACAGTTGTGTCTCATTTGTTTGCACTAACAGATGCCAAGGTGTTGTTGGGATGCCGGAGTCCCAAAAGCCATTTTGAAAGTTTCTCTTAGTTACTGGACTTAGATTTAACCACCTGAAATCACACATGTTCTGCTTTATAAAACAATATTAGTGTAAACACTATTATTTTATCTGTTACTTATCGTTATCAGGTTGGTTTACGAACAACAAAACTTAGATTGCTTCCTCTCTACCCTGTACCTCTGATGAGGACGGGAAGGGAGGAAGCGTGTGTCAGGTCACCTGGGACACTGAAGTTCATCAGGGGAGTTTCGGCTCGCTCCATGCTGGCTCTCTATGGGGGCAAACATGCCATGTCAGAGTCAGGGGAAGCAGTTTCTAGTCTCGGCTCCTCAGGTGGTGGCTCCTCTGCACAATCAGGAGTATCACCACAATCATCATTAGCTATGTGGCCTCAGGCCAGCCAGGGAGCCTCTCTGAGCCCCCACTTCCTTACTGGAAATATGGGGAAGACAGGCACGGAAACGCTTGTTAAGTGCCACAGAAACATATGAGAGAGGTCAAATGACCAGGTATCAGCTTCTCCTTCCTTGCCGGATTTTTTTTTTTTGGAAAGTAGTGATCTTGGGGACTAAAGAAAATTCCTGCCTGCAATATGTGAATTCCAGAAGGACAGGATCAGAGGCAAGGAGCGTGGAGGTGGCACCCTCAGAGGCAGGAGCTGGCTGAGGCTTTTGTTCCTTAATTGACCTAATGTGCAAAGTGAGCTTAATGGGAGTTAATTAATGATGGTATTGGTGGATGGAATCACCTAGCAGAGCCTTCAAACAGCATCAAAGCAGGCAGGTGTTGTCTGGGCTAACTAAGGCAGCCACCGGGCAGGCCAGGAGGAGGGCGAGGGGAACCGAGCCCAGCCAGGGGACTAGCTGCCAACACACCATCCTGTTTACACTCCCGGGTTTGAATTTCAGATTCGCTGGAGTCTTTGAAGCTGGGTTCCTGGGCATTTTCTTGAGAATAAATTCCATTCTGTAGAAACCACAAAACTCATCCACCTGGACCCAGAAAGGAGAGACAGGGAACCTGGCTTCCATCTGTGGCTCTTTGGACCTGAGGACCTTGGGTTAGAAGTCACTCCATGGTTAACAGGGTCAACTGCTTTGTGCCCTGTGAAAGGGTAGTAAGACCAGGCCTGTCCTCACTCACTGACGTTAGCCCCTGTGCTAGGCTCAAGGACAGACCAATGCATGAGAAAGAAGGACCTACCCCTGATGCTTCTGCACTTTGCAAATAGATATCCTCAACATGATGAAAATTAGTTCACGAAAGAAAGAAACCAGGTAGTGACCAGAGAGGGACAATCAAACATTTCCGGGAAATTTACTTTTTTCCTCCCAAAGATGGGTCCTTCCAGGATTATCCCCCAACTATGCTGTCATTAATGAATCTCTCTACTGCAGGCACAGCTGAGCTCACTCAGGGTACAGAGGGTGCAGCAGAGACCTTACTGATCATCACTGGGGTCCCCAGTCTCCCCAGCCATGAAGGATCCACACCAGCAATCACTGGACAAATGCTAATTTCCCAACCTTGGCGAGTAGTCAAAATGCATCTTTAAAGGTCTTAAATGGCTGTGACTTAGAACACTCAGAGCATCAGGCCAGGCTAGAAATACTGTCTTGGCTATTTTCATCCCTTTTCTCGCCCTGTTCAGTCCACCCTGGATTTCACCGCTTTGACACTTTGAGTCAGCTATAGTTTCACTCTTGCTTAGAAAGCATCTCAGAAACGCCGCAGAGCAGGACATTGGGCAGGAGGGGCCACCCTGCCTTTGCAGTGGCTCTCACCCTGCTCCCTGCTCCTGGCTTGAGTCATCTCCTAGCATGTGTCCCACTAGCTGGGGTGGATGCCCCTGAAGCAGAAGGAGGCTTCTGCTCCGCTAGTATATCACTTCACTCCTGGGAGACCCCAGAGGGTCCTCCCTGGCCATCCACCCATCTTCCCCGCTGAACACCTTGAACCTTGGTCACCACACTGGGGACTCAGCACTGGCTCCGGTGAGCCCACACTGCCTGGTGGCCTGTCAGGGCAGTAAGAAACCTCGACCACCACAAATAGCCACTACCCTTCCCCCCAACACAGAGCCATAAGAAGGAGCTCAAGCCTTTAGTCAAAGACCCACGTGGAAGGTATCTCAGAGCTGCAGGTACTCGGGCTGGGAGGCAGTGACAGAACCCCGAGGAGCCCCAGCCTTCGCTCTGACGTGGGGGCCAACCTGAGAAACACACTTTCCACGTTCCCTAGAGACACCCGTCGCTTCAGTAGCTCAAATCTTAAAACCTGCGAAGCGCACGCAGAATTTGGCTCCTTAACCAAATGTGCAACCCATAGCAAAACAGGGTCCCTGATGTTTTCCCGAAAACAAAGGCACGCTCTCAGGTCTTAGTACCGGTAGTGCAGACATAGTAATCGGTAAAGCTTGTTCAAACGCAACCCAAAAATGACGTGCATTTCAAAAATGCACTCAGGCTCTTTCCTAGCCCGTGACACTTCAGTCTCAGCCACAGCCAGAGAGTTTTGAAAATCAAAAGGAAGAGACCAAGGCTTACCTGGCTCCCTAGTCCAAGCAGAAGATGGGGCTATGAAGAAAGCCCTGCAGTCCAGATTCAGGTGCCCCGGCTTCACAGGTGGCCCCCACAGCGCTCTCAGAAGCAAGTGCTCCACGCCCCCGGAGGCTGGCAGGGCTGCCTGGGACCAGGCACACTCCTCTGCCGCCAGCCCCACTTCCCTTCTGCTTTAAAGGGCTTCCCGGGCACTCTTTCTTGACTCCCTGTCCCACAAGTTTGGAAACTTGTCCTTGCCCAGGGGCTTTCCCTCACTGTATACTCACCTGCACCACCTAGAGGTCTGTCCTGGCACTGCAGATGCGGGAGCCGGGAGTGGCTCTGCAGCGCGTCCCTGACACACTGGCTCTCCTGAACTTGCTGTTCCTTAAAAGACCAGGTGGAATGTATAAAAATCATTGATTTGGGGCATGTCTCGCTTCTATGAGAGTGTTTTGGCAAACTAAAAGGCTAAATTAGCAGTAAAATATCATGAATCAAAGCGTGTTCACAAAAGGATCCCTCCAACTGAAATGACTATAGACCTGGGTTCTGCTTCATCCTTTCCAAAAGCTGCCAACAGAGCTGTGGACATTTCTGCCCCATCCCCCCTGCATACCCACCGCAGGCTTTCCGTGGCCAGGATTCCCTTTCTATCCTCACCCTGGACTCCCCAAGCCACCACCAGCACCCCAGGCAACTGGCCCCAGGTAACCCCAGATAACTATATGCACTTCTTCTATCTAGGTAATGAGGAAGCTGTTTAAAACACAAACATTTTGAAAGGACATGCCCTTCGGTATTGGTCAGTACTTTCTCAAAAATAAGTGACTAGGGGAAACCCAGCTACAGACACCACGGGGAGCAGACCCATGAGGCTGGATTTCCCCGTATTCCTTTTCCATCTTGTTTCCTCTGCCTTGGAAACAAACAAAGTAAGGAGTTTGGGACAGAAAGAGACAAAAACTTGTGGGACTGGGGGAAGGGTCCTGAATTTAAAAGCCTACTTCTGCCTCCAGGGACAGTAGGCAGGATTGTATTTATTTGACTGGCTTGGCCAGGGTAGAAAACCCATCCAGATAATGCAGGATCCCACGTGAAAATTTTAACCTGAATTTTCAGGTTTAATCATCTACCCTGCCAACAATGAACCCAAACAGAGGGTTTGTGATAAATTAAAATCACTAACATTGTTAAATTAGGAACCCCTGAAAATGAACAGAAAGTATCCTGGGCTAGTCTTTTCTTTTGCTTATAATTACAACTTTTTGACAAATGTGTTTGAGGTTGGGAGTCATTTTAGGTATAACTAAAATAATTTTTTTCTATTGGAAATTAAATGGTGATTTGAAATCTGCACATGGTTAATGCCAAAAGACAGGAGAAAAAATTAGAATGGACACAAAATATGAATGCTAAAATAGAAGCCAAAGCAGGTTTTTTCCTCTTTGAAAAACCCAGAACATCACTCCATTAAGCAAGGTTATGGATGGTTGTACTTGAAGTTTTCCTAGTCGTTGTATCCAAAAGAAAACTAGTATACAAATTAATTCAGCCGATTGAGAGAAAGAATGAGATGAGAGATCATCGCTTATCTTCATTATTAGCTCCAGGGCTTTGAAACTACGTGATTTCCTGTTTTGCATGTTTCCTAAAAGTCTGAAGCAGAAATAGCAAAGGGTTATCAATATAGCATTTTAAAAATAAGAACATGAATCAAGACTGCAGTCCACAGCTGGGTGATGGGGGGGTGTCTCAGGCTATGAAGAATGGAGTGTAATTTGGAACACATGCGTGGCACATGGACTTAGCCCAGGCCAGCCTGCCCACCCCCTACACAGAGCGTGCACAGTGGAGGCCACACCGGGGAGGAGGGCAGGCCCCAGCTCTCAGCTTAGCTGCACCATAAATTTGCAAGTGATTTGAGAGAGTTGATAGACTCCCATTCCTGCAGAAAACACGCACAGGCTGTTTTGATCTCCTAGCAGTCTGATAATTTCCAGTGAGTAAAACCAAGCCATGTTCTGGTCATTATTATTTAAAATCTGTGTCTTAATTACTAAATCTCCTGACACCCACATATTCCATCAAAATAGTGTTCTTCCATGCTAATAATACATTCTTGCACTTATTCAGGCAGCAAATGGTTACGGAGCACTTTGTGTGCAGCACCATGCCCACTGCTGGGATATAATATGATGAGAGAGACAGCTGAAATCTCCATCCTCAAGAAGTTTGTATCCTGTTTAGGGAGGCAGAGAGTAATCAAGTTATCAAATAAATACGGAGAATAATTCATAGGATAGGAAAGGGAGTACTGGATACCAAGGTTTTTTCGTGTGTGTGTGTGTGTGTGTGTGTGTGGTGGGAAGCAGGGGAATGTCAGAGTCTACTGGTGAGCTTCCTTTGATTTAATGTCTGTCTGAAAAAGTGGCATTGGATCAAATACACCATAACAAGGATGCTCCTTTCTGATAGTTGGCCCCTGACATTTTTCTGACTTTACCGAACAACTCACCACAGGAAGTAACTTTTGGTTATCTCAGAGTTCCTTCCAGGAAATGACATTGCTTAAATCAGAAGACAGCTTTCTCTGCTCCCCAATCAGTGCCTGAGATGGCCCAACTGCCTCCATTATGTAAGCAGTGAGATTATAATTGAAATTGATTCTAAGAATGACCTCGGAAGTTTGAATAATGCAAAGGTTCAAATATTAAATATTTTTTATGACCTGTAATATTGTCATTTAGCTCAATAGTACAGATCACTATGTTTTTCTAACAAAGGAAAACACAACAGTATTTTAAACCCTATTTGTACTATATCAGAAAAATTGAGAGTGAAAAATTTAAGTTTAGAAATACAAAATATTGATGTCTCCCTTTGAAAATCAACAAATTCATTTTTCCAAGAGGCAAGTGCATATTTCAACCATAAATTATAGTTTTGGGGTAATGAGGTTAGTGGTTCATGGGATTATATGCTATTATCAGTGGATACCTAAAGCAGAAGAATATGTGTTCATACTGTAAACATCTATAATTTCTTATTAGGTTGTAGCTAATAAAATATATTAATAGATTTTAAAATCACACATATTAGAACATTTTTCAGGTATTCTGTAAGGCAGAATCATCATCAATTAACAATGGCTAATGTGTTTGGGGGCATTTAATTCCCCCTTACTTTTCATTTACCATGGATATGAGTTCATTGTCCAAAGACCCCAAAAGCTGTGGAGAGCAAAAAACAAACAAACAAAAACAAACAAACAATAACAACAACAACTAAAAAAAACCCAAAATGGGGGCAACAAAGCACTTTAATGGGCCTTCACCCTGGCTGGCAGAGCTACTGCTCACCATCTGCTCCCCAGCCCCTCTTCCTCAGTAGAGATGTGCCCAGCTGTGCCCAGAGCAGTGCCCCTGGCTAAAAAGCTACATTTCTCAGCTCCCCTTGCAGTTAGAGGTAGCTACCTGTTTCAGAACTGGCCAGTGAGCCATGGTAGAAGTATGTGGGACTTCCAAAATGGCTGCTTACTGAGAGGAGGCTGTTTACACCTTTCTGCTCCCTCTTTGCTGTTGCCTGGGATGTGAACAGGACAGCTGGTATAGATGGCAGAGCAGGGCTGGAGGAGCTACATCCCTGAAATGCCTACTTCACTCACAGGCAAGAATGAGCCCTCATGTCTTTTAGAAACTGTAGCCAGGCCTCTGGCAACAGAAGGCTGATTAATTTGCACAGCCTTTCATTATGAAAAACTGGGATGTGCAATTTGTTTTTTCTAGACAAGCAAAGTTTAAGAAAATCTGTTGCATGGAAATTTTGGCTTTTGTGCAACTTCTATTGGGGTATCATTCACAGTTTACAGTGATTCTCCAAGGAACTCTAAGTGTTGGTTAACTGAAAAGATTCTTATTTGGGAACAAGCAGTGAAGAGTAAGAGTCCCCTGTGGTGTAACGAGGTCCTCAGTGAGCCAGAGGTGACCAGCTCCAGGATCTGAGCATGTTTGAACTCCACCACTAGTGATGCAACTTAAAAATCTTTCCACTCCTGTCACTTAATCCCAATGAGAATAGCTCACATCACAAAGTCCCAAAGTTGCAGATGCTGGTGTAGATGTGGAGAGAAGGGACCACTTTTACATTGCAAACTAATACAGCCTCTTTAGAAAGAAGTATGGAGAATCCTCAAACAACTCAAAATAGACCTTCCATTTGATCACACAATCCCATTACTAGGCATCTACCGAGAAGAAAAAAAAATCATTTTATCTTAAGGACATTTGTACTAGATTGCTTATTACAGCTCAATTTACAATCACTAAGATGTGGAAACAACCCAAGTGTCCATCAATATGGATTAATAAACTGTGGCATATGTATACCATGGGATACTCTTCAGCTATAAAAATGATGGAGACTTTACATCTTTCGTATTAACCTGGATAAAGTTGGAGAACATTCCCTTTAGTAAAGTATCTCAGAATGGAAAGCAAATACCCAACGCACTCAATACTAATATGAAGCCAGTAAACAAATGAATACATGCACACACTCACAAGAGAAAAACTCAATTTAATTCAAATTGGAGGAGGGAGGAGGGAGGAGGAGAGGAATTGGCATGCTCTTACCTAATGGGGACAATGTTGTAGTGAGGTACACAACTACAACAGGGACCTTACCTAACAAGCGCAAGCATTGTGACCTAATCGTTTGTACGTTCATATTAATCTGAAATAATAAAAAAAAATTCTTTCCACCCCAGGTGCATGGATGTAGGTTTAAGGCCTACACAGTTTCTTATAATCCCAAATCGGGCTGGGTGCTAGAGAGACAGAACAAGGCTGTCCTCTGCCCATACCTTCAAGGCAGCCAGGAATTTCCAACCACGTTCCTTGCAGCAGCTCAGGTATAAGACAGGCTCCAGAGGAGTGAGCTGCCATCAGGATGGTAGCCTCACTAAGCAGGTCAGTTAACTCTGTGTGCCAGAGCCCTCCACAGTGGGCACACAGTCCAAAGGTGATCACGGGATTCACTAGGTGGGGGAGAGGAGGTTAGAACTTCCACATACATTAATTTCTAGTATCTAAAACATAAGAAATAACACATTACTCATATTCAGTCTAGAGATTTACTTCTACCATGAGCTAGCTCTCTTGCTGTTCTGGATGGTCTTATAAGCAGTGACTCAAAAATCCAAGTTCCTTCTATCCTGTGGCCCCACCATCTGGAGGTCCTTCTTCCCAGGGCAGACAGGGAACAAATGTTTGGATGACCATGTGGCGTGTTTTAGGACCAGGCGCACCAGTGGAGCCCATCACATCTACACTCCTACTGGCTAGCTCCTAGTTACATGTCCTCACACCAACTGCAAGTGAGGCCATGGAATGCAGTGTTCTTGCGTATCCTGGAGTAGAAAATGGGGTCCCTGAGTGTCTGATTAGTTTCTGTTACAAAAAAATTTCCTAAACATTTCTGTTGCCACAGAGCTTCTGTCTATTCTTCCAATCCTGCTTCTCACCAGCAGGTCTGAAAAATAAGGTGGCCCAGTATAGACATAAAAGATTAGTGTTGCTAAGGGTTTAGAAATGTCCAGTGAACATACAGCATTTCCAACAATAGCGTCTGTCTAACATACATATAAAGAGGAAAGAAAGTTGGCTGGGAAGCCTAAAGACCTGGTTTTAAGTCCCTGCTCTAAACTTTGTTATATGTACATGTTGGATAAATCGCTGAGCCTCAGCAAGTCTTCATGTGCACATCTAATGACTACCATCTTTCACAATGAGATGGTCATAGCCATTCTTGAGTTCTACCTGCCCAGGTCACCAGGGGCCTCCTAATTGCCAAAGCCAGTAGATGCCCTCTAGTCTTTGTTCTGGAGCTTTTGACTGCAGTGCAACCAAGACCACGCTCTTTTCCTCCTGCACAGAACCCAACCCCTATGCCTTTCTGTGATCCCTTGGTCTCTGGGGAGAGAGTCATCTTGGCCTGCCCCCTAGGTAATACACTTCCAGGGTCCCACTCTTGGCTTCCACATTCTCCCAGTCTCATTGTTCCAATAGCCCGATGACTCCCTGTACTTAATTTTTGAGCTCAGACCTCATTTATTGAACTTTGATTCTTGCACTCCATTGAATTTGCAGGGATACTGGAAACTAAACACGCTGAGCACATCCAATCCCCACCCATCAGCATCTGCTGAAATCCATTCCTTCTTGTTCCCCAGCTTGGCTGACACCACCAGGAAGCCTCTTAAGGAGAAACCACCAAATTTTTCTTAGCATTCCCCTTTTCACTGTTTTTCTTGCCTCAGTCCCTCCTCTACAATGATCAATTTAAATGCAATCAATGCTGAGCTGTGGACCATGCTGAAGGAATGGGGAGGGATGCAGGGTGGAGGCACCACTAGCCACCCCCACCAACTGCTACTGGAATATAAGTCCACAGACTGTCAAGAGAAGCTCAAAAATCTAGATGTTTAAAAAAATGTGACATCTTCCCATTTTAAAATATTGGCAATCTGTGTGTCCCAAACACAAAAAAGTCTCTGTGCTGGCTCAGGTCTGCACAGTGAGTTGATGCCCTCTGGCCTGCAGGGTGACAAGCTGAGCTTGTGACCTCCACAGACAAAGCCTGTTTCCCATACGCCCAGAGCTGCTTTATCTTCAGATTCTAACAGCAGCACAGGCTTACAGTTTCAAGCCATTCTGTTTTTCTGAGATAAGTATTTGCAAATTAAATCATCCATTTTAGTACTTATTGTCCAAATGACTTCAGACTCCCAAATTTTTAGTACCATAAAAAATGTGGTTTGAAGATGCCTCAGTGCTGAAAAGCTGCATTTTCCCAGCATAACTTCTTAAAAACTTGCTGAACCTCTTGAAACCTTGCTTTCCTCATCTGTAAAATAGGGGAAATAATGGCATCTACTGCATAGGTTGTTGTGAGCATTGAATGAAGTGACACATACACGGGGCTTATGATGGGCAACTACTCCTTTTATCAGCAATTACGCTCTCTTTTTCACACCACCAAATTCATCTCCTAAAGTTACCTGAAGTTACTAAGCTGACTTATAGCCCCAGCAGCTACGTGCAGCCCAGCACTAAGGGATTTGATCCATTTTAGGTGACTTATCCAGATGACTTTCCCAGTCATCTGAGCAAGGTGACTGACCTGTCTTGATCACAGAGTAAGTACTTTGCTTTATTCTGAGACCAGGCCACTAAACGAAACTCTTTAATCTTTTAACTTGTTATAGTCTTTGATATAGGGATGACACATGGAGATTCTTGAGTAGGTTGAAGGCAAACACAGGCTATGTTGCGTACACTTCTCCATTCTTACATTTCATAAATATTTGTGGAACCCATGAACTTAAGGGCTTTAGGCTTTTTAGAAACCAAAGATTGGATAATTTTTTTTAAAAAATCTCAAAATTTCCCATTTTTATCTTATAAAAAGGTGGTGGGGCCATGGAAAGACATGTAGTAACTTAGGATTTCTTGCTTTCCAACACTGACAGAGGTCAAGGGCTTGAATCCAGGGCAGTAGGTGGAGTACTGAGTCCCTGGCTCTGGGTCCAGAGCAACTTCAGTCCCGTCTTGTGTGCCTTGGCACAGGCTGCTGTCTAGTGAATACCAGCCTGCTGGCAAAAGCCATATGTGGGATTTAGGCGAACCTGTGTGCTTCCTTTATCAGAACTGATAATGAGAACAACTTCTGGGGATATGAAGCTACAGTGTGGAGTGTACCAAAGTACCCGCAAGGTGAGAAGCCAAATCCAGAGTGTCTGTTGTGGGGGAAAGTCTGATTGATCAGAAATTGTAAGAGAGAGGGCAGAGAATGGTGCCTGAGAGGGGCAGATGGCCAGGCAAAGGACATCTTTTGATGTAGATGGCTCCCAAGCCCAAGGAGAGGTATGAATAAAGTCCTGTGGAAGCAAGAGACAGGCCAGTTGGAAACTTGGGATGGCTTCCTGGGGAAGGGGCACAGGAGTTAGGCCTTGAGGGAGAGATGATGATAACAATACACACAAAATAATAATGTCCAGCATTACTGAGTGCTTCCCATGAGCCAGGAACTAAGTGCTTTGCATGAATTAACTCATATAATCCTCATAACAACCCTATGAGAGTCATACCTATGACCCCATTTTACAGGTAACAAAACTAAGGTACAGAGAGGCTGAGTACCATGCCCCAAATCACTCAGCTAGTTAGGAGTGGAGCCAGGACTCAAACCTGACAACCATACGTTGGCTCAGAGTGCTCATCTCCTTCATGGCCCTGCCATGAGGCCCAGGGGAGGAGCTATGTCCCACCTGCTAAATGTAACAAGGGAGTAAAGTGCAGATCAGAGAACCTTTACCTCTGTAGATTTTCTGTTTGGTTCTAATGACTTTCTCATTGTCAGCAATTTCGTTGCTACTACATGAGTGATTTGCATATGAAAATCTGGAAAGGGATCAATTTTGTTATGTGCATAAAAGAAAAGGCACTTACATTCAGCTCATGCTGAGCTCCAGGGCATGGTCTTTGGCACCTTGGGACAGTCACAGAAAAAAGGCCCTTCAGCCTCTCCTAACCAGCTGTGTGTTTGGAGCCCAATAGGGCTTGTCTGGGACACAGTCAAGTCACCCAAGGGTCAGAGTAGCTTTGATGCAAAGAAAGGCAAGGGAAGGCAAGTCCAGGAGGGCTGGAAGAGGGCAGCTGTCAGAGCTGGTCCAGCCATGACTGGCTGGTGGTGAAGGGATGGTCATGGCTGGGACAGGCACTGCAGCAGCTACTGATGGCATCACTGTGGCCTGTGTCACACCAAGAACCCTTGTGTCTCCTGAGCTCCCTTTTAGAAAGAAGGCACACTGAATTTAGCCTAAATTCTTTACCCTACTATCTCCCAGAGGGTCTAATTTTATAATATGCTGATGAAACTTTTGACCGAGTCCGGAAAGCAGTTTTCCATCTAAGAGCACGGAAGTGGCAGCAGGGGGCTCCCAACACTTTCTGCTCCTGCCTTCAGGTGATGTTCCTGAGGCCAAACCCTTTCAGGAGGCTGCCAGAGAACCTGGCTACCTGGCCCAGGTCTGCTTTCTTCTGGAATGGTGCCTTTGACCAGCTTACCACCCCTGGTGCCTTATGTACTGGGATTCCACTTCCCAGATTGCTGGGCTCTTAGGGGTTAACAGAAAGGGCAGCACACCTACCTCTTTCTCACTCATAATGTCTCCCTTAGTCCACCACATTGGCCTCCCTCCTCCTTGCTTCCACCCCCCACTCTCAGCTGGAGTGGCCCTTCTATGATGTGCTTCAGTAGCTTTGCCCTCAGCATAAAGTGTTAGGTCACTGCCTTAGTGATTAAGCCTCAGTGCAGTGAGCCCTTCACAACCTGGCCCAGCCAGCTCTCTAACCTTGCACAGAGCCATATACCCTCCAGACCTTGTCACCCATCACCAGGCAGGGGGCCTCTAAACCTCAAGGATCAGGCACTGATTAGGTTCTAAATCCAGGACTGATACTTGGGTTTTATATTGGTGGAATAAATAACAATCCTTTATTCCAGTTATACCAGCATGCTCACAGTTTGCAGAAGGCTGAGCTGGGCTTCCCTCCACTTCCGGGCTCCTGAGCTCTGAGTGTCCTCACGCATTTTTACCCATGAAGCTCATACTTCACAGTGCTCCTTCACTGATGACCTTGTAGATGCCAGCAAAGTGTGTGTGTACTTTTCTGCCTTCATTACCAGCTGTTGCCCCCTTGAGGGTGAAGAACAAGTCTTAATGTGCTTAGCACAGCACCTGGCATGTAGTAGGCTCTCAATAAATTCCTGAAAGGGTGAATGAGTGAATGACAGGCAGTGGTAGGTAAATCTCCTTTAATGCTCTCATTTTGAAAAAGGGCTTATATCAAGCATCCATTTTTCCTCAGGTGAGACTCAAGCAGCTCTATTCTGCATGTAGGAATAAAATGTGCTAGCAAGGGATATTGGAAGACAGCTCTCAGGGTGTGGTCACAACGTCATATGAAGGGACACCAGCAGAGCTATTCATCTCACTCTCGGTTGCCTGAACTGGAAGGGCAATCCCTTACTGCTCCACAGAGCCCTGAGGTCTCCCAGGTTCCCTAAGCAGCATTTAGTCTCCTCTAGCTGACACTGAAAATGGATGGCAGGCACTGAGGGAAGTGGAGCTTGAGGACAAAGAGGGAAGAGAAAAAAGCCTCCCTTGTTTATTCTGAAAAAAATGTCAACATCTGTACTTTTTTTTTTTGAGACAGAGTCTTACGTGTCGCCCTCTGTAGAGTGCCATAGCAACACAGCTCACAGCAACCTCAAACTCTTGGGCTTAAGCGATTCTCTTGCCTCAGCCTCCCAAGTAACTGGGACTACAGGCTCCCACTGCAACACCCTGCTAACATCTGTACATTTTTGTAAAAATAACATAAAACCATTTTGGTTATAAGGCCAAAGCCCAGGAGATTTGGTCTTTTATCTCAGTAGCTCCTGCCGATCACTTTGTAACCAAGTTCCCCAAGTGAAAGAATGACTTCAATCAAGAACCCTGCTGGCCACCCTCATCTGCCCTGGGGGTGAGGAAGGGCTAACTTCAGGCAAGTTGCTTCCAATGGGAGCCAAGGAAGCTTCTTCCTCCTAGTCCCAAGGTTCTCAAAGAGTCGTCCCAGACCAACAGCATCAGCATCCCCCAGGAGCATGTTAGAAATGCATATTCTCAGGTTCCACTTCACCTCCTGAAGCAAAGACTCTTGGGTGGGGCCCTGGATGCTGCATTTTATAGTGCTCCTGTGCTCACTCAAGTTAGGGAAACATTGTCTTAAGTCCAACCATTGAGTAAACTCTTTGGAAATGGAGCTGGGAGCTAGGCAGTGGCTTCCAAACCTGGAGAAGGAGAGGGTAGAGGGTCTTCCCTGGGCTTTTTTTCTCCTCACGTTAATCCACACTCATGGTTCTAGCTCTTACCTGGAGAGAATCTCTCATCTCTGATTTCTGCCCTAACCTCCTTGAGATTTCTTTTCCCCCTTCTAGCCATTTAAATCTGCAGAGCCTACCAAGGCTTCAAATCAGAAGCATCTAAAACAAAACTCAAAACTCACCATCTTCTCCCACTTTTAGTGACATAACCTCCTTTGTTCGTGATTTACCCCTCTTATAATTATTCACCAAGGGCCAGGCCCTGAGCTACAAGACTCCCTATTTTCCATGATATCATTAATTCTTTCACATACATTCAGAGGCTGTGCTTATTTTCTCTTCTCCCTCTTCCACAGGCGTCTATCCTACTGTTTTTTATATAATCTCCAGCTTTTGTCCTTTGTTCTCCTGCACCCCCACCTCTACTCCAGTCCAGATCCTCTTCATCCTATTCAAATTCAAGAAATACATACTAGGTGCCTAGAACTTTGAATACCCTGTGTCAGGAACCATTGGGACAAAAGGGAGAATTAACATAGGCCATACTCTACAGGAATTTCGTTCCTGAATCACTGCAGCAATCTTCCTCCAACAAGGCTTCTCCTCTCTAATTCAGTTTACTGTTCCCACGTTACCCTCCCTAAAATACTGAGAATTCGCTCTCCTGTTCACCAGTTTTCTACGACACATCTCCATGTTGCATAGAGGGTCTAGTCCAAATTCCTTAGTTCCACATGTAGACCTTCCTTGACCTGGACGGTCCTCTCCAAGCTGACTTTCCAGCGCTCCCAGCGCTGTCCCTGAGTCTCCGGGGCCTTCTGTGTCAGGGCTTCGGCCTCCCCACGGTCCTGCGCCCACCTTGCTGAAGCTGCTCCGCGTTTGCCATTCACTGTTTGCAATGGTTTCATTCTCCCTTGTCTGGCGCTTTACACATATTGGTCTTTAACATTAATTACCATTTTGACATTAATTAACATTCGTGACCCCACAGCAAACACCAGGGCGCACAGCTCTCCCTCCTGCGCTCGGGTCCTTCACCCTCACGCTCCCGCTCGAGGCCATCATCACTGTATTTACCCAGAGGACGGTTGTAACCACCCGAATCAGGCAGCTGATTTCTTGCTCAAGTCACAGTCTGGTTCAGACTAGGGGTCGGTGTCTGCCGCCTGGGTCAGCTCCTGGGTCCCAGCAGCCTCAAGCTGAGCAGGGAACGAGGAGGCAGCGGCGCCAGAGAGGCCCGGCCCAGGCCAGAGGTGGGGTCATTGCACCGGCGAGTTCCATTGGCCAGAGGGCGTCACGTAACTCACCCAGGCGCGCCTGTGCAGGAGGTGCGCGCAGGTAAAGGAGGACGGGCTGGGCCTTGGCATTTGCTGACACTTGCCGACGTTATTTTGGGGGTAACTGTCTGAAGACCAAACATGGGATAATTTTACTGGTTAAAGTATACATGTGGCTGGTGGCAGCCTGCGGGGGTGACCTTGGTGGTATGTGTCTGTCCCGGGAGCAATGACAGAGAATGTTCTCACCAGGAGCGGTGGCTCACGCCTGTAGTCACAGCCCTCTGGGAGGTCGGCGGGCAGGTCGATCGCTTGAGTTCAGGAGTTGAGACCAGCCTGAGCAAGAGCGAGACCCTGTGTCTGTTAAATGTAGAAAAACTAGTTAGGCATTGTGGCAGATGCCTGTAGTCCCGGCTACTCGGGAGGCTGAGGCAAGAGGATTGCTCAAGACCAAGAGTCTGAGGTTGCTGTGAGCTATGACTTTGGATAGGGTACGGTACCCTACCCCTGGGGTAGAGTGAGACTCTGTCTCAACAACAACAACAAAAAGGGGAGGAAGGGAGGAAACAAGGAGGGTTGGAGGGTCTCCAGGTAGCGATGGGTGCCCTTAAGGGAGGGAGGAAGGAAGGAAGCTTTCCAGGTGGCCATGGGTGCCCTTAGTTAGCGACCCTGACCCCCAACCCCTGCTCTCTGATCCCCCTGCACTGTGCAGAGACGCTCACCTCAGCCTGGGTGGCCGCTGCTTTCTGCAACGCCCCAGGCTCTTCCCATCCTCCAAGCATTGGCTGGATTTGCTCCCAACGTTTCTAGGCCAGCTGTTTGAAACTTTAAATTTAACTGATGGTACACAAGCAGAAGTAACATGCAAATATATGTGAACGATACACTTTTTAAAAAATAAAAATATACTTGACTATTTTGGAAAATTTGGAGTAAATTGACTAAAAAACAATTGTGTGATTAGATATTTGTGAGATAACTGGTGAGAACAGGGGTGGAGGTCTGTAAAGATGTAAAGGACTCTGATGGCCTCAAGATGTCTTTGGGTTCTAACTTCACTTTGAAGGAGCCCAACCTGGAAATCAAATCGGATGCATTACATATGTGTAGACTTCACCCAAAATAATTTTATGGTTGGGCGTCACCACAATATGAGGAACTGTATTAAAGGGTTGCAGCATTAGGAAGGTTGTGAACCGCTGCTTTACTGGGTTATGGTCTTGTTTCTGTTGAGCGCATGCTCAGGAATGGTTAGTGAGCAACAGGAATCCATAGGCAGTGAATGTTTGACATTGTCTCCATTCCATCCTCTTTTTAATTTGTAGTTTGGATAGGTGTAAAATTCAAGGTTAGAAGTCATGTTCCGGAATTCAGTGTTGATCTTGAGGAGTGCAAAATCATTTTGATTCCTGGTCTTTGTATATGATCTGTTTTCTTTTTATTCATTCTCCCCTTCACAAGGATCTTTGTTTCCAAAAGTTTGAAATGTTATGATGATGTACCCCATTGTGGTTCTGCTTTCACCCACTGGGCCCCAGTTTCATTGCCAGGTTCTGCAGCTTCATTTGCCCTATCTGTCTTTATGGAGCCCCTCTTGTATGAATATTGGAGCTCTGCAGCTGGATCTTCTAAGTTTTTCCTCTTTCCTCTGCTATTTTCCATTTTTGTTTGGTTTTTCTTGACCCCTCTCCTGCTTACTGTGAAATTTTCTCAGCTTCACTTCAAAATCCATCTATTGAGTCTTTAATTTCTGCTATCATTTCTTGACTTCCAAAACCTTTTTTGTAATCTAGTCATTCCTTCAAAATAGTGTGTGATTTTTCTGTTTTCTCTTAAATGCAATGTCTTCTCTTATTTTCCTCAGGATACTTATACCAGTATCTTTTCAAGTCACTTTCTTCTACTTTTTTTTTTTAATTTGTCTGTTTTTGTCTCTCTGTTTCATGTTTGAAGCTTAATTTAGGTGTCTGCTTATCTTTGATCATCAGTTCATATTTAGGAGTGGAAGATTAAAGATCTCTTTGAAATTTGCTGACTTCAGGTTCTATTTTATCATAACACAGCAGGGCCCTTGCTCCTGCTTTGGTAACTCACATGGTTGATATCCTCAGGGCCTTCCTGGTGGGCTGACTATTTTGCTCCAGAAGGATCTCTTAGTCTCCTTCCTGCAGGCTAGAGCTTGACTGCTAGGGAGAAAGGGCTGGGATACCAACACTTTGGTCTGTGTACCAACATTCCCACTCTCCCCGTCTCCTCACAGTGCTCCTGTCCTCAGGGGTACCTGGCATCCCTCAGGCCCCAAAACCTCCACAGAATTGGCCTTGAGTCTGTTGCCCCCACTCCTGCCCTTGCCCCACCCCTCCAGGACTAAAACAGTCACACCCAAACTCTGTTTGTAGCCCCACTGTCACTGCTGTGTCTATTGTCCTGAGTTGCCACCCTCCAGATCATTCTGAGTCCTGCAGTATAGGTTGAGCTGTGCTGGCCCCCTGGGTGTGCTGCAATGACGGCCTGGCCTGCTCTGTCACAGCACATTCATTACTGTCCTCTCTGCTCCTGTTTTCTCTGTACTTGTGGGTTGACGCCTTTCTGAAAGTCCCTTTTCTGCCCATTTTGGTGATGTTTGGGAGAGAGCAAAGGTGTGTGTTCAAGTCATGTCTTTAACAGTCCCACACACCTTTTCCTGGGATTTAGAATCTTCCTTCTCGGTCCTTGGTGACATGAGCTGTCAAGGAGTGGACTCTGCTCCAAGAGGCTTCGGTGCTGGCCCAGGAGGAGGCCGACCACTTTCTGGTTTAAAATATATGGAGGCAACCCCTGTCTTCCTCCTCTTTTTTGTAAAAAAAAAATTTTTAACTTCCTTCAGAGAGAGGAACTTTGTATGCTCAGGAGAAGTGTTCCCTGCTCACAGAAGGCGTGGAAGAGCTGGTGTGGCTGTATCTGCCCAATGCAGAAGTCCAGCCAAGGGATCCAGCAGTGACACCCTGGCTCAGTCCTCAGGCTGCTTCACACAGTTTCTTTACCTCTAGGCAATCGGTTTCTTTAAGGCCATTAGCTCCTTCCTTGGGTGAGAACCACTCAGTCAGGACATCTCCTTCCTTGTCTGCTTGGTATGCTTGCAGGGGTGTCCAACCTGCAGCCCACAGGCTGCATGCAGATTATTTGAGGCCTGTTGTGCTTATCTGTGGTATTGGATATTCAGAAAATTATGCACAGACCTTTTTTTGCTCATCCGCTTTCATTAGTATTTGTGTATTTAATATGTAGCCTATGACAATTCATTCTACCAATGTGTTGCAGAAAAGAAAAAAGTTGGACACCCCTGCGAGGATAGTCTGTGCAAAGATGTCTTGTTAGTCATCCAGTTAGTGGTCCAAAAGTGAGGTCAAATTCACAACAAGTTTTTACCAAAGTATGTTTTTATCATCAGCACAGGAAGTGCTTACCTACCACGTAAAATGATGGTTGACTTTAGAGGTGCACATGACCACTCGAGCTGCTCACAGAGGTATCAGTCAGGGCACTCGGACTGCAGGTGATTGAATGATGTACAAACGCATCAGTAGAGAAGCAGAGAGGTGTGTGCTCTAGCAGCCTGCCCGATGTCGACTGAAACATGTTTGTACTGCAGAGTGCAGGATGATTGCTTTTACAATCGCTTTCTGACTTTCACCTGTTCCCACTCTGGCTTATTACTAGATAAAGTTTGAAATTTGGAAGTCAGATATGGTGATTTGTTCCTCAGAATGAATAACAATGGAGATATTGCAGTTCTGAGTTTACTAAATAAGGCAACAAGCCAACTGGAATTTGAATATCTTGAGGGCAAAATTTGATATGCATTGTTTGTGGACCAGCAGACCTTTCAGCTCTAGAATAGAGTGTTTTTTTAAATAAGCCATTGGAATCAACCCATTTCTTTCCTGCCAGGCAGTAAAGGTCTCCCACAGGTAAAAAGACAGCCTTTCCTTCAATGTGGCTGCCCAAGTGCCATCAACTTAGAAAAATGTAGGGTGAGAGGCACAAAGATCCCAAATGGAGACAAGGGGCAACAGGATGCTATGGTGAGGACCATGTGGCAAAACCCAATTTGAAACCCTGACATAGGTGTGTCCTGGGCCTGTGCTGTTGGTCCAGAGCCATGGTCTGGGCTCTTCTTCCCCCCACCCTGCCCCTTTTCCCAGCACCTGTACTCCATAGCCATTAGGCAAAAGAAAAGACATTCTAACAAATGTCTAGGTGATGTTTAAAACTAGAACTGTATATTTGAGCCAATTTCTATGTTAGACACAGCCAGAGTCTCACTGGTGACCTTGGACAAAACAGAGGTAAACTTTATTTCTTTGACTAGCTCCTAGTCCTCAGAACCCAGAGTGCCAAGATTCTGCAGCATCCAACGCCTGTGGACGTAGGCGGTGTCTCAGGATGGTGTGGGTTTGACGGTGCTGGACACAGAGCCAGACACAAAAAGGCACCCACAGTCACTCTTTGTTCTCCTTGTCTACAAATAAATGTAGTAATAGAACTTGGAAGGTTGCTGTGGGGACAAATGTGTTAATACTGCATATAGTTTACCCTTGAACAACATGGGTTTAAACCATGTAATTCCACTCGTACACAGATGTTTTCCGTCTCTGCTCCCTCAGAGATGGCAAGACCAACCCCTCCTTTCCCTCCTCCTCAGCCTACTCTACGCAAAGACGATAAGGACGACCTTTATGATGCTCCACTTCCACTTAATAGTAAACACGTTTTCTCTTCCTTATGATTTTCTTAATAGCATTTTCTTTTCCCCGATTTATTTTATTGTAAGAATGCAGTATATAATACGTGTAACATACAAAACATGTGTTAATCAACTGTTGATGTTACTGGTAAGACTTCTAGCAGCTATTGGTACTTAAGGTTTTGAGGAATCAAAGTTATAATGGATTTGTGCCCCTAACCCCCTCACTGGGCAAGGTCAACCATATATATGAGGTATGTATAACAGCACGTGGAGTGTTTTTATAAAGTATTATCATCATTATTCTTGTTATTTTCTTCACAGGCATGGCACATGGTGTTATTGTCATCAACTGTCCCCTCCCCTCCCCCACCCCTGTGACTTTGAACTTCCTCCAGTAAAGGTGGAACTGGAATGCACGTTGTCCCTCCTTGACTTTAGGTTTGATTGTGTGACTTGCTTTGGTCCATGGCATGTGGGTGGAGTCAAGTCATGTCAATCCTGAGCCTAGGCCCTCGGAGGTTGCTGCATGTTTCTACACATGCCCATGAGATTCCACTGTCATCCACAGAACACGCCTAGCCACCCGCTGGGCAGGGAGCGTAAGAGACCCTGAGGAGGAGGACTAGCAAGGCTTTTAGGGTATCTTTTTATTCAGCATAATTGTGGCAGAGGGTGGAAGATACAATAGGAGTGTTAATTGATTTACAGCTCATTAACTGTTGTGCAGGGGACAGAGAAAAGGATGCAGTTCTCATCCATTCCTCTGAAAGCTCAAGAGTGAAGGGTGCCCAGGTCTGTGATCTGGGGACAGACCTCAAAGAAAATTTGTTCCTTGTCCCGATGGGAAGTGTGGCGCTAGAAATATCTGGCTGCCATGCACCTGCTGAGAGTAGAGCTTTTTTTTTTTAAAGAAGAAACGTGCTTATTTCCTCAACATATATCTATCTTGACCATATTCTCTCATTCTTTCTTTTATCAGCATAGAAAGGGCTCTCTCCCTTTGATTCACCCAGTGGAAGCTCTGCCTCTCTCTCTCTGCTTGCCAAAGGCTCTTACTACAAATGAGAGGTCAGAATTCAGATCCACGAAGTGCTGTGTCTCATTCATGCCCAAAACGTGTCACAATTTTTCTAAAGCTGTGGGGGGCTGCTGAATGGTTTAACCCCTTTCTTTGGTATTAATCCTTAGGCTCCACTGAATCACGAGCTTAGCACCCTGGCAGGCTGTATCCCTGCCCTCAGCTTCTGAGGAGGAGGAGAGGGGAGAGAGAGAGAGAAAGTGCGTGCACACAGGAGTATACAATGGCAGCAACGAGACACTTCGGTGCCCCAGGACAGCATGGGGGAGTGTCCTGTGGTTGGCCGGCTTGGCCTCTGTTACTCTCCTCAGCAGCTCTTGGGCAGATTTAGAAAAAGCCTTGTTTGAAATAAGGGAGGGCTTAAGGTATTACCTTACCCAATTTGGTTGGAGCCGTTTTTAAAATTGTTCCTTCATCCATCTCTTTTCTATAACAACTTGCTTATTGTACTGGGTGGGGCTGGCACGTGAGCTCAGTGGATATTTTAGTGTCTCATCGTGTCATCTGCATGGACGTAAGACCCTCAGAATCTTAATAACAGCGTACGAATGATGCATTCAGCCTTTCCGGGTGGTGTGGTGGACAAACCCACACTTGCATTAACGTAAGCTGGCAGGGGTGATGACACTGTCTAAACCCACCCTGCTTAGGACTGAGCGCAGCACCGCCCGTCACTGTCCTTCCTCCTTGTCTGTGCCTGGGAAACAATGTGCTGGGGTTTTGCCTGCGGTGGTGCAAGTGGAGACGGGGGTGGAGAGCCCTCTAGACTGGTGGTACAGAGACGTGTCCTTGACTTCGTGTCTCACACATCCGCCTCATTAGCTACGTGACAATAGTGATGCCCATGCAGGAAAGAGCGTTTCACGCCAGGAACCACTTTGTTAAAATTAGACCTTGCCTCGGAATTACAATTAACAAAGGACAGAATCTGGCAGATTAGGCCATCCTGTCCATGACACTTTAAAGTGAAACGTAGCCACATATAAGCCGGACGTGAGATGACAGGGAGAAGGTATCTTCCGTTGGCCCAGAACCTGAGCTGGTCACGATGGCTCAGGAGGAACAAAGCCAGCTGGAAAGTCACCTGTGTGAGGACTCATGCCCCCCTCCAGCAGCCGGGACCACTGCTGCCGCCTGCCAACCAGCCTCCCGTGTGAACAAAGCAGTCCCAGCCCACACTTGGTCCTGCAGCCAGAGGATGTTTTCCCTACCCACCCACCTTCCTGATTAAACCCCATTCAAAAGTTCCTTGTTGTCCTGAATCATAAAATTCAGCATGATCTGGTCCCTGCCCTGTATTCTCCCTCACCCTGTGGTTCTCCTGTTCCCCAGCTAGCCATGCCCTCTAGCTATGCTCCCCCCACCCCCCCACCCGTGGCACATTCTTTTCCCTCCAGATCTCACTTCTCCATCCCATTTCACCTGGTGACTGCACCTTATCCTTCACTTCCTTCAAAGAGCTGCCCCAGACATTCCAGTCAGGAGCCTCCTGTTAAGAGCAAGTGTGACACCACTTATCCCACCTGGATTACACAGCAGTTGTAATCAGTTTCTCTGATTAACTTTCCTTCCCAGGAGACTCTAAGTTCCATGAGGAAAGTCAGTTTTTGCTCAACATTGAGGGTACCCTTAGCAGTAGGACAGCATTGACATGCAGTATACCCCCAATAAACATTTGTGGAATAAACAGGGGAATTTAGCTAAAAAATGTATGTAGGATATGCGATTGTCGCCACAAAAGCATGTGTTCTTGATCAGGTCAGGTCGAATCAATACCCACTTAAGGCAGGGGAACGCTGATGTCCTGGCTTAGGCACCATGCTCTACGCCTGCGCTCATATGCCTCCTTGGTAACGTTATGGCTGCACATTCTTCAGCAAATTGCACAGGTGCCTTGCTTTCCCCATCTGAAAATAGGAATAATTGTGCCTGATCAAGGTTTGAATCAGACACACATGCCAGACCCTTGCTTACTAGATGAACATGCTCACTGTTCATCCTTGTGTGCTGATGGTGGTGTCTGAGGTTTGGTAACTGAGCTCCATGGACAGGTCCGTGTGCTTTGAATGGAATAGATCGGCTTTGTTGTTACAAAGAGTTTTTGGAGTTGTCTTGGTACAGGGCCTCTGCCTACACCTCTGAGATAAGTAAAGTGCCCCTGGGCACTCAGATATTCTGTGTTAGGAAGGTGCTGAGTCAGGCTGCACCGCCCACAAGGCATCGTCTTCAGGGCAGCCTGCGCTGACTTTGCCTCCTTCCTCAGGGGAAGAACACCATGTGCAAATATCTTGGAAGGGTATTTTCTGTGGTCAGACCCAAGCCAAATACCCTTTGGTTTAGTTCACTTTGGACAGTAATTTGATGTGCTGGTTTGACTTTTTTTTTTTTTTAGGCAAGCATGAAACAAAGTTTAATGAGGAAGAGAAAGCTAGGTTTGCAGAGTAAGAAAGTTTACAAAGCAGGATACATTCACCATAGGAAGCAAATGGGCCTCCACTGCCAGGACAAATAGGCAAAGAGGCCCCTGGTTTGAGTTTGGCTTATTGGTTTTTGCCAATATGCAATTCCTATTCAGGATCACACTGACTTATTTTTTAAATCTATATTTTTATCTATCCACCTATCCATCTACTTCCTAACTATCTGGAAAGTGACTTAAATACATCTGGCTCATTCATTCAATATTATAATAAAAGGAAGCAACATTAGGAGATTGCCCACTCTGGGGTCCTGTGTTCTGTTACCGAGTTTGGTTCTTGTTTAGACTTTGTTTTAAGAAGTTCAAGTGGTTCTTTACAATGATGACAGTTCTAAAGTTCTCTGAATCAGCACACCTGGGGTCTGTATCCCCACGAACAGAGTCCTAGGGAGTGGAGTTCCAGAACCTAGCGACAACAGGTGGCAAAAACACAAAAGTGGGGAGAAATTTCAAGGCAGTGTGTTGAAGGGACCAACTCTGTTTGAACAGGGAGCTGTCTGGGATGTGTTTTGGCACTACCTCCCTCCTGATTTTTTCCTTTTCTTTCATAATTTCTTCACTGTTAACACAGGGAAGGGGGTTCTGGTGGGAGGCTTGACATGTGAGAATGACGTGGAAACCTATAAAGCCCCATTTGTAAAAACAACAAAGAAGCCCAAGAGCAGGGATCACAGGCAGAGTAAACAGCGGACAGTTTCCAGCGCTGGTAAAAGATGGGCCATTCAGGGGAGGCTGCAGACAAGCCGCTGCAGGCCTCGTGTGGGTAGCCCTTCCCAGTTTGTGAAACATGCAAACATCAAACAAAGGAGGTCAGGGTTAGACTCATCTGTGACAGCCCTGCCATTTGGGTTCCTGTGGAGGAAGTCAAGTGATGGTTAAAGGGATCCGAGTTATTTTTAGTGAAAGCAAAGAAGAAAACCCTTCAGTGTTATAGATTCCAACATGAACTGTGGTTATTAGACAGTGACCTCTGTGACAGATGGCAGAGAGAGAATACTACAATGTACCAACTCTATTGGACTCTGATGTGAAGAAGAAAACCAACAATGATATTAACAGTAATCTAACAACGAGGAATTGATGAATTAATAAGTAACAGCATCAGGCAGCCAGGGAGCCTGGCTGAGCTCACACCAAATGCATATTATTTTGATGAGGTGCCTGTGGTTAATAATAATAGCCACAACCCCGAGCAGTTTCAGTTTTAACGGTCAAGTTATTTGTCAAAAAGTTATAGTAAGAAGCATTTCATGAAGGGGAAGCGGGCGTTTCAAGGGCAGATTGCTTGTGGGAGACCATGGCAGCAGCTCAGCTGCAGGTGGAAAGGCATGATGCTCTGTGGGGAGGCAACCCCAGCAGGGAGGGTCACACCCCGTGAAAGTTTTCAATTTCAGGGGACACCTATAAAGTCACTTTGGTGATGTGTGCTATCTCTGAAGCCATTTTCCAACAAAAGGGACAGAGCAGCGGACTGGGGGGGTGGCTCCTGCTGCTGAAGCATGTGGAGGCTCAGAGTCGGGAGGGCAGAGTAAGGTGGCTATGGGGGAGGGGCGGGGGCTGTGTGGGGGTTGTGTCCCATCAATTGGTGCCAACCTAGCCGTAGCAACAACAGCAGGGAGGCTTTGAGGCATGGTGCTGGCAAAGAAGGGTTTTCCCTGCGGAATAGGCCCCAGCACAAGACAGATCTTCGTGGGAGCTCAGGACTCCAGGAGGAAGCTGGCTGGCTGGAGAAGCAGCGGAGGATGCTGGAGATTGGAGGTACAGGGAGCAGAGGGAGAGACTACCGGCTCTGCGAGTGGCTCATGCCACTGCCAGGTACCCAGGGAGTACCATTCACCATTGGGCATCACCGGTGGTCCCTCAAAAGGAGACCACAGAAGCAGACAGGCTAGTGTTGGGAAATCCAGTGTCACTGCAGGGACTCTCCTTCCTCTGACCAGAAGAGAGTCTATGAGACATGATTTTCTCTGTCCCCTGGGGATTGAGGAGGGCCTTGGGGTGTTGAAATGGGCCGTGGAGCCAAGCAAGTGGCACTTTCCCCATCAACCATGGCACATGGCTCTTACACAAGCGGCTCTTTGGCCTACACAGAGGTTTGCACAATTCAAAGGCTTTTTGGAAAATGTGCCCCTGAGCTGTGTGCCCTGGCTTGTGTGTTATGCCTGGCAGCCTGCAGGACAGGTACTGGGGGAGATGGGAGCCCTTCTCCATGGCTGCAGGGAGAGGCGTGTTGGAGAGAGCTCTCCTGCAGCAGCGCTAAACACCTTCACAGTCAGCAAGTGTCTTTCCTCCCCACCAGACACGAGGAGCACTCCCACTCTGCCTTCGCCTTCTCCCAGGAGCGCCACCTGCTGCACTCAGACGTTTTTACCCAGTTGTCTCTTGATGGACACTTTGGGTTGCTTACCTGAGCATGGCACCTGGTCCACTATCCCTGGGGACCCAGGGGCTCAGAAAAGTGGATTTTCCAGATCATGGTCAGTTCTCTTTTACATTATAAAGACTAAAAAATTACTATTTCGATGAAAACTTTTACAGTGTGTACAAAATGGTCCTGCACTATTCATAACATAATTCACCTCATGACGACCAGTACTGTCATTATGAACCCGGTACTGTATAGTACTGTGTTAATAGTACCCGGGGATGCCCCAGGGACTCACAGGACGTACAGAACTGCCGTTCCCTGCACTGAATGATCTTATACTTCAGTGCCAAAAATACAAACAAATAAAAATTCATAAAACAGAAGACCAAGGTGGTTTAAAAAATATTCTCCTTTTCTAATTACAACAATAATAATACATGTTCACTGTAGAAAGCTGACATACACAAAATAATAAAAGAAAAATTAAAATCATTGGAATGAGATTTAAAGTAGCTTTTGGCTGCCAGCCATTACTGTCACTATTTTGCAGATGTCAGTGGGTACCACAGTTAAAAATCTCCTTTGGTTTCTACCTGATGGTTCTCATGCCTTCTTCATGGCAGTTTGTCTGCATTTTGTGACCACTGATTATCTTTCTGGGTAAAATGGTGCTGCTGGGTTCAGGAAATTAAGACGGATATTTATTTTAAAATCTTTTAAATTTATATTCTTTTTAAAACTTCTTTTAATGTGGCAAATATGTGTTTATAGCACATAATTCACCATATTCACCACTTTGGAGGACACACTTCGTTGGCGTTACTTATATTCTCAATGCTGTGCCACTGTCACCATTACTTCCAAAAAATGTCATGACCCCAGATGGAGCCTCATGCCCATTAAGCAATGAATGGCTTTCCACTCCTTCCCTTCCCAGATGCTGCTGGTCACTTCTGCATCTGGGAATGTGACTATTCTAGATCTTCATGTGCATAGAATCATATAATATTTGCCCTTTTGAGACTGGCATGTTTCTCTTGAGTTTTCAAGGCTCATCATGTTGTAGCGTATGTCTGAATTTCCTTCCTTTTAAAGGCTGAGTAATATTCTGCTGTGTGGACAGACCACACGTTGATTACCTAGTCATCTGTCGATGGACACTTTGGGTTGCTTACAGCTTTATGACTAATGCCGCTGTAATCACTGGTGTATGAGCATCTGTTTGAGTCCATGTTGGGGTATATACCTAAAAGTGGAATTTCTATTCTTTTTATCTTAAAAATAATCTACATTTGTGTTTTACAATGTATGCAACAGGTTAGCAGGGTAGTACATATTGGTGTACATATTTTAGGGAGCTCAAAATATTTTCTGGGAAAGGTCTGTTATATATATATTAAAAAAAAGTCACCAGGTTAGAGCTTCATGCTGAGATTCTGGGGTGCACATGGTCAGTTTCCAGATTTCTAGCTTCCATAGAGATGGAAACAGTCCCAATGACCTTCAGTGATGTTCTTGTCCTGGTATGATGGGTGGTGGTGCCCTTGACATCCCACCAAGGCCCTGATGGCTCCCTGTCGCAGGCCGTATGCCTGCCCTCTTCAGAGGCTCAGCATGAGTGCCAGTATGGGGTAGATGGGGAGTGAGAGAAGGAAGAGTTACCGCAGGGCCACCCCATACCGGGAGAAGTGGTTCAGAAAGATTCAGGGCATGAAAGACAGCACATTTTTTTTTTAATGGCCTTTTTTTTTTTTTTTTTTGCTTTTCAAGCTGCATATCTGAGGGGCTGGCTCTTTCTTCCCTCTGAAGCGGGGACCGCAGGCTGGCCTTGCAGTAGTGAGCTCCCAGCTCTTAGGAAGTGACCAAGTGCTTTTTGCTAGGAAATGTCCATATGTCCTGCATTCAGGTGGGAAAGGACTGACCGGCACTCCTCACTTCCTCAGAGCTTGGTGTGCTCTGGGCGGGACCCTAGCCTTGTAGAAACAGCTGCTCTTCCCAGTCATGTTTCTGTGGCTGCTAATTCAGAGTTTCCAGATACTTAAAACATCATTAAAAGCAATTGAACGTCAAGAAAAACGACACAGTTGACCCTTGCATGACATGGTTTGAACTGTGCGGGTCCGCTTACACATGGCTTTATTCAACCAAACCCAGATAAAAAACGAAGTATTTGGGAAATTCCGGCCGAACTGGACACTCAGGCTCTGCAGGACTTGCTGTGGGATAGGAGTGGACATGGGGGCCCAGGCCAACCCCCTGCAGACACCAAGTGACAACCATGGGTAGAACCACACTCCATCACCCAGCCACATTAAATCACATCTGCTGCTGTTTCTATGCCCATTTTTATCCATGCTCTTCGTCGTTGTAGTATTTTCACTGAAAATTGACTTGGAGTAGTTTCCCAGGTGTCTGAATGTATCAGCTTCAATGACAACACAACAGTTCCATCCAGGTAAGGCACCTCTGTTCATTCCCGTGCTATAGGGTGTCGCCTGCAGCCAGGTGGCCTGGCCCTACCTTGGAAGCACTGGAGGGCACTCTCCCCGGGTCCAGATGAGGATTCAAGGGCACACCTGTTGAAGTGCAAGGAAAGAACAGATTTTGAAGACAAACGTGGTGTTTCTCCTTTGAAAGCAGCATGAAACCAAAGAAGTCTGCAGAACCTGAAGTCAGGACACGGCGTCTCCCAGCCTGCTGTGACCCTGAGGGGGACTAAACCTTCCTGGGCTTTGGTGGTGGACCTCACAGGCATTGGGCATTGCTATGGATAATATCTCTGGCACAAAGCAGCACTCTGTGAGCGTGTGGGTCACTGTGGGGACCCAGAGCAGGGCCTAGGCCAGGAACCAGGCCTAGAGTTGACGAGGACCAGGGCTGCAGGAGCAGGCGGTGGGTGAGGGGGGCCGGCCTTCCTGCAAGATTTTGCCTACCGGAAACCCCTGCCATACCACATGCCGTCTGTCCACCACCTATGCCTCTCCAAGGGCTGGTGCTCCCAGAGCCTTCCCTGAGGGCAGCACTGGGCCCTGCTAGGGTGAGGAAAGTGTGAGGCTATGGAGCTGCTCAAGTAAGAAAGCCCAATTCCTGCCTCCCCAAAGGCATATACAGACTCCTTGATTGTGGACTACAGCGTGAGGACAGGCCTTCGAGGTCATCTGGCCTAATGTTTTCCCACAGGAGTCTCTGAGTTCCCCAGCCCTCGGTGTGGCTGCTGAGCAGTTGTGAGTTTCAACAGAAAACAAATGTGTGAATTTTGTTTTTAGGACTTTAGCTGTGATTGTTTATTTAGGCGTCACTGTATGTCTCCCAAAATGTTTAAGGCAAGATTATTGTTACCACTGTTCATGGGATGCCTGGACATTTCTGTCCTTAGTGTCAACGCTAAGTCCCATGGAGCCCCTATACATCCTGTCTGCCACTAAGGAAGGGTGAGACTGCTCAGAGCGAGGGCAGTATGGGTGGCTCTGTCTAGAGATAGGAAACCATGTGTGTATGGTGGCCAGTGACGGCTCTGTATGTGGATTTCAAGGGTTACTAGAGTGGGCCTCTGCTCTGCCATGGAGAAAACAGTTTGGCATGTGTCTCCCCTTTTCCAGGGGAAATCCTGGTCTTCCCAAAGAGTTGAAAGAGAGAATTGGCAGCAGCCTGTCCCTGTGGGTCTGCTTTAGTAGCCTCAGGCTCCAAAAGCAGAGCAGAGGTGACCTTGGGGACCTGCTGCCTGTACCCTCTTTTCTGGACAGGCAGAGCCCCATGGCAGCTGTATCCACCATCATCCAGGCTTTTGCCCCTCTCCTGGTCCCCAGGGGTGCTAGCAAGTTAAGTCTGATCATTCCACCCTGAGGGGCTGTGTCCTCCTAAGGAGTGCAGGGAAATCTTTTCTTAGGCTTCAAAAGCAGCCTCTTACTTTACTCACAGGTAGGGCTGTTTCGTTTAAAGAGACACTGACAATCTTCTGGACCTGACAAGGTTCCTGGTCACTGTTGATGGACTGATTAATTCAGGCTTACTGCCCCAGGACACAATTCTTCAAACAGAACTCATTGCCTCTAACTCTTGTTTGCTACCTTGGGATGCTCTGTCTAGATGCAAGGCCCAGGAAGCTGCGTCAGCCTGCGCTTCCCGCTGTGTCCTCAACCCTCCCCTCTTCTCATGTCTTCTTCATTGGGTGTCACGGGAGGCCCAGCCTCCTCCTCTCACCAAATCACAGCTTGCTAAACAGTCCTTAAATTTCTACTTTAAGCAGATTTCACATAAAGCCCGTTTTTTGTTTTTTTTTAATGATAGGTCATTTTTATTTTATTTTTATTTATTTTTGTTTGTTTTTTTTATTAAATCATAGCTGTGTACATTAGTGCAATCATGGGGTACAGTGTGCGGGCTTCATATACAATCTGAAATATTTTCATCCAGCTGTTCGACATAACCTTCATGGGATTTTCTCGTTTATTGTGTGAAATAAAGCCTGTTTTTA